>JAOWBN010214173.1:0-13696 GCA_028565015.1 Pinguicula moranensis
ATTCTTGCGCTATATCATTTCTCATAAAATTTATCAAGACACCCACAATTATTTATGGCATATTTTGTACCTTTTGTATTTTTTAATTTTTGTTTTTCATTTTATTTATAATTCTCCTTCTCCTATTAAAAGTTTTGAGTATTTGTAAAAATTACTCAAAAATAGAAAAAAATTGTAGAAATAATATTTTTTTGCAATTTTTATTTATTTACAAAATTGAAACTAGGAAGAAAAAAAATTACTTCATACCTACTGAAAAAAACAATTATGGCTGAAAAAAAATTAGAATGAAAAACAAAAATGAAGTTTTAGAGATACTATGACCTAATAATAGATGACCTGGACTTAAAGCTCTTTAAAGCGAGGTTCGATTCCATTGACCCCAAATAATTTTTTGGAGCCACGACTGTGGGTTTAGACCCAAAATTTTCATGGTTCATGTGGAAGGGTCGTTTTACATGAACTCGATGAATTAATCGGGTTCAATATGATTCTGGACACTATAATTATCTAAAAAAATAGTCTATCTATTTTCATACTTACACCGAAATATATGTGGACTTGCAGATAACTAGCTTCAAATGTGGAGGTACTGCTGTAGGCCTAAGTTGGTCCCACATTCTCGGTGACGCGTTCTCCGCAATTGAATGCATCAACACGTTGGGCCGGATTGCATCCGGATGTGGGCCGAAGCAACCCATTAATCCAGTCCTAGCTCTTACAAAGCCCATCAACTCTAATGGGCCAACAAAAGTTTTGGAAGATCCACTTTCCGTCAAACGGGTCGACCCGGTTGGGGACAGTTGGATCTACACCACTACCTGCAAAATGGAATCCTTCTCATTTGACATCGCTCCCTCCGATCTAATCAATCTCCAATCAAGATTGCGCGTTGATGGTGCTTTCGAGGCACTCTCTGCAATCATCTGGCAATCAATCGCCAGAATCAGAGGCCAAGATATGGAGCCCAGAATCGTGACGATATGCAGGAGGAATCTCGATGACAGGGCAGGCGAATTTGCACTGAAAAACAGTCAGTTCGTGAACGTGGTTAACGCTAATTTCTCCGTGATCGATGCGAGTGCCGGTGAACTAGCAGCATTGATATCGCACAATGCGATTGACGAACGGGTAAAGATTGAAGAGGTGATGGTGAGGAGTAATGGATTGGATGATTTAGTAGTGTATGGTGCGAATCTGAGCTTCGTGAATCTCGAGGAAGCGAAGATTTATGAGTTTGTGTATAACGAGCATAAGCCGATTAAGGCGAGTTACAGGGTGGATGGAATTGGTGAGAATGGTGTGGTCATTGTGTTTGCGAATAGCGACGGAGGACGGTCGGTGATGGTGACTTTGCCGGAGAATGAGGTAACGAAGCTCAAACTAGAGTTGAAGGGGCAAGCCATATTTGTACTGTAAGTAGTTTGTATGCGCAGTGAATCTTGTTCAACTTTAGATTTATGTGTTGTATTGTGGCGTCTATTATGACTCTTAGGAGTCTTTATTATATATTTTGTTATCTATGTTTTAGTTAAATAATGTGTTCAGTTAGTTTTGACTCAATTGTCCAATGATTAGTTAGATATTTAAGTCATAGGTTATCTTTTGCAAATTGAGGTGATAAGCTAATTGGAGATTGATACACTGATTGGAATTGAGAGTTGATAAAGTGATCGATTTGATTAAACATGTTCCCCATATTTAAGGGTGGTCAAACGAGTTTTTGGGATGGGTATTGTCATTATCCAATTCCGACCTAATAAGAAATGGGTCCGAATTAACGGTCTCGGTCCCATCTGAAAGTCTGAATTCCCAAAAAAAATCAGGAATTCGGGTATTGGGACGGTTTCGAGAAATACCCAAAAAATTATAAATCAAAAATTAAAAAAATAAAAAATTCCGATTTTCCAATAACCAAAAACCCAATTTCCCAATTCTTAATTACCCAATTACCCGACTTATTTCGGGTAATCGGAATTCGGTTGGTAAATCCGAGATCGTTTGGCCACCCATAAATGACATAAAAATGCATTGTTCTCTTATGTATCTCACAAGCTATTCCTTCAAAAGTTAGTTAGCATCAATATAAATGTTAAACGAAGTTTTAATTAAATTTATGATGAGGACATATTTTGTTTCTCGATACCGTCCCGATAAGAAAACGAGCCCGAATTTTTGGTCCCGTTACCATCCTAATTTCCCGATACCCGAAAATATTAAAAATTTGGGTATTGGGACGAGCCGGGTTCGAAAAATACCCGAAAAGTACAATGTAAAATATTTTCCGAACCCAATTTTTCATTTTTCCAATTACCCTAGACCCGAATGCGTCCCAAATTTCCGATTACACAAAATTTTTGGATAATCAGAAATTCGATATTGGGATTTCCGGATATCCGAACTCATCCCAAACCGTTTTGGCCACCCCTATTGGCGTGCGAATGAATGTGCGCAAAGCCCTATTTGGTCGGATGGGCTGAAAAAGCTTAGCCTGACCCACCCAACATCTTGACCGGGCTGGGATGACCCAATCTGATCAGTTGAAGTAAGTGACCCAGCCCAGTCCATTAAACGGGCCAAATATATGATATGTTCTAATTTTGAATGGGCCGGGTCAAGTTCATTTCTTTCAAACACAATATCGGTAGTTTCTAAAATCACATTTTTTAATTATATAAATATTAAAGGAAGTTTTAATTAAATCAATCAACTCCGACATGAATTGTTATTGTATAACGGAAATAACCAAGAAAACTATATAATTCCCAAGCATAAACTTCGATAGTATATTTATATAATATATAAAATTGCAAGAAATACCTAAACCCCTACTCGACCTAACCCCTGCCTTTTCTCTCCTCCTTTCCTAATTCGTGCATCGGCACCACCCTCTTACCACAATATCGCCGTCTCCGCCGCCTTATCGTCGGCGCCGCCGGTGTCTGAAAAGGGAAGCATTGGAAGATTGGCAACTTAGTTGTTAGTTTCGCGCAGATTTTATCAGGGAAATTCATTGTTTGCCGCGGACACACGTGAACTGAGAAACCACGGCAACCTAATTGAACTACAACGGCAGTGCTCTATAAGAGCATTGGGATTTTGGAGAACTTGTCAAATTTATAAGGTTATCAATAAAAGCAGTAGAATTATAAGATGGCAACTCCTTCACATGCTGGGGCAGTGAAGTCTCTCAATAAATCTCCTGGCCGTCGCCGCTTCATTGTGAGTACACGAGAAATATGTATTTTTGTTGAGTTTATATGTGTATTCCGTAGCTGTGTTGCAGTATTCTTAATTGAGCTCATCAGCAGACAATTTGTGAATTTGGGTGGCGTTGTTTGTTTGGATTTGGTGATTGTGGTGTGGTCTGTGCTCATGCTTAATTTGATAAGTTGCTTTGTTTTTGTTTGGTGATTTATGACAATTATATGGTACGCCAACCAAGAATGTGCATGGCTTTTTTTTGGTGACTACTTTCTACAAAAATCCTAGTGAATTTAATACTATATGTCAATGCAGTTCAAGACGATTGCCCAGAGAATAGAGGAAATCGACATAGATGTCTACCGAAGTCTTGTTCCGCAAAAAGCTGAACCCTCGGAAGGCTCTTCTTTTTTCAGAGACTGTCTGATAGAATATAGAGTATGCTCCCTTCTCTTTGCTTCCTTTTTATTGCTTTTGCTACTTCAAATTTCTTCCTTTCTAATTAGACTGAAGGCTAAACTGTTGCATGTAAGAAAGAACTTGGTAACACATTTTTTGTAATATGGCAATTTAGATAATACTAAACAAGTATTTGGAATCCTTAATTTTTGGGTTAATATAAGAATTAATATTTGCCATTGAATTAATTAGCTACACTCTCCAGATATTCGCAAACTTCTTATGCATATTGTTGTCCTGACATGCAGGAGCTGAACACCGCTGAGGATTTTATATCACTTTATGAGGAAATTTTTCCTTTAGTGCAAACACTTCCCCAAATAATTTTGCAGAAAGATTTCATTATTTCGAGCCTTCTCTCAAGATTAAAGATGGAAGGGAGGTTATCACTTGAACCTATATTGAGGTAGTTCCTTGTAATTTTCAGCTTCTCTACTTTTAATTTTGTGCAATTAGAACTGCTATTATACCAGTGGTCCACTTTTCAAAACTACAGTTCTCTGATTTGAATAAATTGGACCCTAACTCATAGCTTTGTGCACATCGAAACGAGATGTGAATTTTCTGAACACCTGCATTTTGATAGTAATTGGCAATATGAAGCGATAAAAGCTACTGAACTTGAAATTCATCCTGCACATTAGTAATAATCTTAGTTTTTTTTTTTCCCTTGATTGTTCTGAATTAGTAGTGTTTTCAGAAGTATGTTTCTTGTTTTATAGATCTCTGGAATAGGATTAACTGTACGAGCATCACCATGGAGTTTCTAAGTGAATTTGTATGTATTATTGTTATACATTCATTCGGTTGAATGCAGGAGTTTCATTTATTCGTCACTACAAAGTGATTATTGGACTTATTGCTGTATTAATTCCCTACAATGTTCGATTAGAAACTCATGCATATCATTTTTCGCCAGGTCTTACATTTCTTGTGAGACAGTTATTTGTTGCGTTCATGTGTTTTCTTCCCTAATTTTTTTTTTGGCTGAATGCAATATCTGCAAGTTGATGTTCTTTTATTTTATTTATCCCTGAAAATCTGACTATCAACTTGTTTCCCCCATTCACCTATCAGGTTGATTGCAGCTTTATCTAGAGATCTTCTTGGGGATTTCATACCGTAAGTTCTTCTTCCTGTTCCTTCGTGTGCTTTTGTTCTTCTTTATGTATTTGAAATTCTACTTTATTCCCTCACTTTCGTTTTGTATCTTATCTCGTAGTGAGTGAAAACTATGGAACTTGCACTTATAAGATGATACAAACTTACAAAGTCATTAATCATAATAAGGGAATGCATATAGTGCATGATGAATAGGAATATGCCTTCATATGAACATTTTGTAGGATCTTCAAATAATTATGGAATTTTTTTTAGGTTTTCATGTTATCTTCTGATATCAAATGGAAGCAAGAGCATCTGCCTCTTGCATTAATAAGATAACAATCTCTTACATCAGTAATCTATTTCATTTCTTGCTTAATTTTCCAGCTTTCTTCCAAGATTTGCTGCTTCTGTAGAACAGCTTCTCCTTAGTGGTGCTGAGAGGGACCCGGAAATCATAGAGCAGGTCTTTCTGCATTTTTATCTCTCTGCTTTTTAACATTGCTGTTGTGGACTTTGGGGGTTGAAATCATACTCACACTCTGACCGTTGCTTGCAGATATTCGTATCGTGGTCATATATGATTATGTACCTTCTGAAGTATCTTGAGAAAGATGTTGATCATGTCCTAAGGTAGTTTTACCTGTAAAGACAGTGAAATTTCTCCAATCTGCCCTGCTTTGAAGATTACCCTGATTTCTGCGTGTATTCTTTCATCTGAAAGAGAAATTGACATTAGAGAGACAACTAACTAAAATCTACTATTTACCTGATCATTTAAATGAGTATAAATAATACAATAAAATAAGGAAGGAGATAGATAGTGATGATATTTATCTGAATCGTCACCTTCCTTTAAAAAAAATAAATTAAATGAGTATGGAATATCAGCAATTACTTTCCATTAGCACTTTTCAATATATTGTATATCATTTGAGCAACGGAATGCTAGTTTTTTTTTACATCAGCAATGTCCTAACAATGAAAGAATATTTGTCATTTTCTGCTAAGTTCAATATAATAGGCTGTAGCTGTCACCCACCTTTCATATTAACGGTAGAAGAAATTATTAGGAACATTTTATATGTCTAGTAATGTATAAAATTCTATTGCTCTTTCCCTCATTGTCCTTTTCACTTGCAGCATTACTGCAAAATTGAGATACTATCCAAAAAATCATGTCCGAGAGTTTATGGCCGAGTCGCTCTCATTTTTGTTGAGGAAGACGACTACTCGGCAGCTAAAGCAAGGTAATGACGTCTTTTGTAATAAATTGGCTATGTTCCTTCAGTAATTGTTTATAACTTGCTCACTTGTGGTTCTTATTTGGTTATCCGCTTTCCAAGTAAACTCATTTGATGAGAGCAGGAATATTCGAACTGCTGACTCATTTGATGAGTACTGGAATAATCAAAACAATATGGGAATGGCTCTAGGAATGAGTCATATACTCTTGAAGCTGTAGTCATGCTATCTGTTTGCTTGAATATGCTACCTGATTCCTCATGTTTTATTACATTTTCTTGGTCATACTGATATGAAAAATGACACTAAGGATTCTACTTAGAGAATTACTGAAGTTTTTCCTTGTTGAAACTAGATCCCTATGCTTGCTGTCTTGTAATATTCCAGTTGGCTTTGACACTAGAAATGAACAGGTGTGGTGAAGCTTATGACTGAAGTGGCAAAGGAATCATCAGAAATGAGAATATCTGGTGCTGCTGCATTGATATCCCATGTTTTGAGGTTCAGCTCATCAAAATTGCATTCAAAGGCCGAAACTTTAATACCATTACTATTAGATAGCTCCTCCTTTTTAGTTGGCGATGGAAGCCAAGAAGGTTAGTGGTCTACTGCGTGCTTGAACTCATTCATTTGATTACTGCACCTTTTTTCATTCTTGCTGCAACTGCTTCAAAAGATGATTTGGTGATGCACTTTTTCATTTAGGACAAGATGAAGCAGTTGCCGCAACTGCTTCATCGTTCTTTTCTACTGATGATCCATTTATACGTGGTGTGGTATCTATACCTAGTTTTCTGTTTATTTAAAATTCGATTGGTGATGCATTCTGATCTCAGTATGAAGTGCTTGTTAGGGTGATTCAGATTACTCTGTATATCTAGTAAACTTGTGGATTTGTTAGATGGTTTCTTATTTGGTAAATATCAACAGCTGTTGGTTAAATATATAGAGGTAGCTTTTCATATTTCCAGAACAAGGTACCTCCTTTGCTCACAGGATAATTCCATTTGAGGCTTCTATATGGCTTATATTTGGAATGCGATGAAATATTCTAAGGGAAGCAGTAGTTTTATGGGAAATCAATTCTCTAATTAGATGGTAAAGAGTTCTATAGATCACACCTGGATAGCAGCTCTCACACAGTTAGGATTGCTGATCTCATTCGCTGGTAAAACATTATTTATTGGTAGATATTAATAATTGGCTGATACAAGAACCAAGTAAAGTTGTGTTTAAGTTTTCTTAAGGTTATTAAATATTAATGAACAAGTAGGAGAAAGAGATTCAGCGAAAATTGAAAAACTGATGGTGTGAGCCTGACGCATAAATTACGATAGTTGGTTGTTTTGCTGCGAGGTTTCGATTGGTTCAATTTACTTGCTAATGTTATCACTTTTCTCCTTGTCTTTCCTTCTACTTCTCATATAATTGTAAACGTCCAGGTTCTACAGCTATTCTTGAAGTCCTTATCCTGGTTTTTCGTCCACTGTATGTCGAGCTAGATCCCATTGAATTGGCATTCATGTGGAAATGCTTGTGCGAAAAGATAACAGATTCTGTGACACGTGGGGACTCCAAACACGTTATCTGCCTTCTCGCACTACTTATTTCTATTTTGAAAGATAGTTCTGTTAAATTTTCTGGTGGGTGAAAGTGAAAGTACATTTTCCATAATTCAGTTCTCATTTGTATTATTCTTTCAGATCTTTTAAGCTGTTTTATGTGTACAGGTATTGAAAACATATTGGATTTAGTTGATATGCTTGTAAAGACTTTTAGTATGGAGTTTATGGACACACACTCTGAAATTATTGATAAGATACTCAAGCTTTTGACTTGCATCATTGATCCTCTCTCCAAGGACATGCCTGTTTTGCAGCGGGTATCTTCAAAATGGGAGTCCATATTTTATTTAACGAGTCCAAGGTATAGCCTTTGTTAGTGCAAATTTTTCTGAGGTGACTACTCTGTTTTTTTTCTGAATTCTTTGTGGGCTCACCCTTATGCTTTACCTGCAGTTTACTGGCTTTCATTGGAGAGCTTCTGACAAAGGACCGTACTATTTTCCCTCTCTTTGGGAGGCAAATTACAATGTAATTGGCGATTTAGATGTCACTGCTTTTCTCTCCCTTAACAGTGTGATTTCCTGTGGTTTCTTACTGCTGTTTCTCTTTGTTGATTGCAGTGCATTTGATAATTTGATACAAGTATTTAATGAAGAGGTTTTACATTTAATGATAAGTTTCTCTGAGAAACTGGAAGGGAAAAACTCTAATTTTGTGGATTCAGACAAACTCTCAAGACTCCACATTTTCTTTGAAGAAAACCTTGCATATTGGATCAAGAAGATACCCGAAGTTGTTAAAGGAAACTTATTGCCTGATCCATTTCAAGAAAATGATTTGGCAGTTCTGTGGGGTGTTGTTCGCTGCTTTCCTCATTTCTCTGAAGCTCATACTAGTCCATCAATTCTGATAGATTTGATTGATGCAATCGGGGAGCTTCTTCTGGTGGATTCCTGTAAGGCATTTCCTTATTTCTATAGTCGCTCTGCATATACTTACCAATAAATATCCTGCACCGCCCAGGATGTCTTATGTAGGCAATTGATCTACCAGGATATTAAAAGTACTTAACATTCTTAGTAAGAGTTTAGATTCCATCTTGTAAACATGCACAGTCCTTCATGTCGACTTTGTTAGAGATTCCTCATGTTAGTCTGCAAAGCTTATGGATTTTTCTTTAGTGTGACTTCCAGTTTATTTATTCACAGTGTTTGATCTGCTACAGTGAGTAGAATTGTCATTATGGATATGATGCTTTCTTAAAAATTTAATTAGTTTTTTTTTTGGATCGGTAAAATTTAATTAGGTTACGTCTGATCTATATATTGTATATTGATAGCAGGCTTCCCGAAGAACCCTTGGCATAGCTTGATTGGTGCTGCTTTGCGTTCTTATCATAAGTTAATGTCTAGCAGGAAATTATCTCATGGAGATTCTGCAATTACCAAATTCTTGGATCTTGCAGAAAGATATAAATCATCACCTCAGATATTATCTGCAGTAGCTGATATCTTGGATGAAGTTTCTGTGTAAGATAATTTCACACTTACTTTTTTCTTCCTTTCTTTCCTTTGTTTTCCTTTTCCTGATGATACCTTTGGTTTCGTCTGATTTTTCTTGAACTCAAGTCTTTACAAATTATGTAGGTCAATGAATGGCCAGTCTTATCTCCCAGAATATGCAGCTGAAAGGGCGTTGGTTGCTTTCGAAATGTTTGATGAGAACCTATTCCATGCCAACAAGGAGACCCGCCTTTCTGCGCTGCGTATATTATGTCATTATGAGCCTTTATTTCATAAAGAGGTGGACAAAGATAATATTTTGATGGATGTTACTGAGGCTAGTCATATTGGTCAGCCACATAATAATGTTAGTTTCATTCCGTAGTCTTTACATGTTTCCTTATCATGTAGATAAACCTCAAGAAAGTTCATTTCTTTCTGAATTTTAGGTGTTCACACTTTTGAGAGAAATTGAAGAGACTGACCTTTCAATTTCAACAAGCCGTGAAGCCATGAATAAGATATCTAGAATTCAGATGAGCTTGAGTGCTCATACAATTGCTGACCGGTATTTGCCTGCCATTTTAAGTTGGCTCGTTGGCACATTTCATAATCGGTTTAGCTATTTGTGGAATGCAACTTTGGAGTGCCTCACTGTCCTCATTAGCCAACACGATAAAATTGTGTGGGCCCAGTATTTTAAGTGTCTTGACCACTCTCAAGCTGTTTTTCTATCTTGTGATCAACCTGGAGGTGAAGAAAATAATCATAAAAAAGACACTGGTAAATCCTTTTTGTTGTCTTGTGGGTATTCTCCTTTATGAAGTCTGCTTCTGCTTCTTCTATATCAAATAACATTGGTATTTGTAATCTAATTTACTCTCTAGTTTCATTTTGTTCTTCAGATACTAATGATTGGGTTGTAACACTAAGAATGTTCTCAGTCTTGCTGTTGGTTTTGTGCATAACATTGCCACCAATGTATAAGTGACTAGATTTCCATGATAAACTCTTCTGTTGATTTTGTAGGTTTGATCTGCCAGTTTATCTCGGATCATTCTCCTCAATTTGACAGCACTCCAAGTGCAACAGTTTTATCTTCGTTGATTCAGTGTTTGCAGAAAGTTCCATTAATAGCAGAGTCTCATACTAGGCAGATAATTCCTTTGTTTCTGAAATTTTTGGGCTACAAAGAAGACACAATCAAAAGGTAAACTATATCTTGTAGTTTCTTTCTTAAAGTTGACTCTTTTGCTTTTATGAAGTAATATATGTAATTATATTGTGGAAGTTGACTTGCATCTCTCTGTGTGAATTAGTGATGCTGTAGCACATTCGCTATCTCATAAGGGAAAAGCATGGAAGGGGGTTACTAAAGAGTGGTTAAGCTTGTTCAGATTGCTGCGTAATCCTAAGGCCTTTTATCAAGGTCAAGTTTTCAGGAACATTCTTCTATACAGGTTGGTCAAGCAAATTTCTTCTGTTGTTATATTCATCATCGTACTTTGATTTCCTCCTGGCTGTGTGGCTGAGGATCCAAAATAAGCTTTCATTTTTCTGATTTTATGCTGCCTTTTTGGTGTGCTCTGTTGGAATTCAAGGCTCCTTGATCAGAACGATGCAGATGTGCAGATGAAAGTTCTCGATTGCTTGCTGAACTGGAGAGATGATTTCTTAGTTCCATACGCAGAGAATATGAAGAACTTGATCAACACAGAATATGTGAGGGATGAGCTTACAAAATGGAGTTTATCCAAAAATTCAAATCATTCCATAGATGCCCTGCACAGAACTTATGTTATACCTATTGTTATAAGGTTACTGATCCCCAAAGTCAGAAATTTGAAAATGCTTGCTTGCCAGAAGGTATTGTGTAATGAATATATGTGTGGTGATTGTGTTCTTATACCTGATTCTATTGAATTGGAGTTCTTTGTTTAATTTATTATTTTGTGCTTGAAAACTCATTGGTTGGCTAACCTTTTCAGAGTTCAAGGGTAAATCATCGAAGGGCAGTTCTAAGATTTTTGGCTCAGCTTGAGGTTGATGAGCTCTCTCTTTTATTCTGGTTGTTGATTAAGCCACTAGTTTCGACTTCAGAAAGGGAAGATGAAACCATCCATGGTTTGTGGAATGCACACCAAATTCAAGATGATGACATTAATACATCTGCAATCTTGAAGCTTTTTACAATTGATGCAATAAAATCCGTATCTTTGAAGAGTAAATATGGTTTTCTGCATGTTATTGAAGAAATTGTAGCAGTTTTTGATGAATCTCGTCTGATTCCTTTTCTGGATTTACTGATGAATTGTGTTGTCCGGATATTAGCAAGTTGCACATCATCTGTCAGCAGTATTGGAAGGGGTGAATCATCTGCTGACCCAAATCATACGGGCTTTGATTTGGATGGTCCGAGCCATGATGAAGTACATGGACTAACCATGGAGGCAAAGGCTGTGAAGCAATTTAAAGACTTGAGATCCTTATGCCTCAAGATCACATATCTCGTCCTTACTAAGTATGAGAATCATGATCTCGGTTCAGCATTTTGGGACTTGTTCTTCTCATCAGTCAAACCTTTAATTGCCAATTTTAAGCAAGAAGGTGGCGCTAGCAAGAACCCAAGTTCACTCTTTTGTTGCTTTCTTGCTATGAGTAAGAGCTACGAACTTGTGCCACTATTGGACAGAGAGGGGAATCTTGTTGCTGATATCTTTTCGATACTTACCATCCCATCAGCTTCTGAATCAATTATTTCTGGTGTTCTAAAATTCATTAAGAACTTATTGAAGCTCGATAGTGAAATAGCTAGCCAAGACACTAGCCTCAAAAGAATTCTGCTTCCAAATCTTGATGTGCTTCTGTCCAGTTTACGGACTTATTACTCGAGTGAGATTGCTGCGAAGAGGTATATCTTTCTCTTTCTGATAATTTTCTTTTCTTGTTATCCCCCTACCTTGTTTGACAGGCTCCAAGTAATGAGGTAAGGTATGGTTTTGTTTGAGCTCATGCTTGAAAATTATTTCTTGATTCCTTGAGGGTCATTATTTACCTCAGTTAATTGACCCACTGATACTTGTCTGTATATCATGCAAACAAATCGAGCCATTATTTGTGCTTGGTTGCGATCAAATGCCTTTCTTAAAAAAATGCCTTTCTTGAAAAGTTCGATTGTTGGAGTTGGTGACAGATGGTTTTGGAACTTATTTTTTTAAATTAAAGTCTTGCATTAAAATAAATCAAACTCGAATCTCTTAAAGGTGAGATCCAAACCCTTACACCTCCCATGTTTCATTCCATGGAAGGTGCAGCATGCTTTTCTAGTGTCTTATCCCATCCTTAGGCTTGGCAAGCCTGTCCTGTCCAGCCTTATGTTGCCTCTAATTTGTCGTGGCAGCTCCATAATATCCCAGAAAACCGCTGATGTACCTACCGCCCCCTGCTTTGCTAGATAGTCAGCAGTGGAATTTCCTTCACGGTACTGATGTATAACCTGGATCCTCATTTCCTTTGTGCAGCTTTGCAGCTCCTCCCAGAAATCCCATAGGTACCACTACGTGCATTGATTCTTCAGCATCCATCCCACAATTAACATGGAGTCTGATTCCACTATCACGTCCCTCCAACCTTTGGCTTTGCATATTTGCACTCCCTCTATGACAGCCCGCAATTCTGCTTCATTATTCGTGCTTTCTCCTATGCACTTGGAAAATGCAGCTAGGCATCTCCCCCTGTAATCTCTGATTCCGCAAGTCTCAACATGGCTTGTATAGTTGGACTTGAGGGGTATATTATGAACAAGAATATAAACCAACTTATAAGAGATTGTATGGGCTTACAATCAATTACCTTGGTAGTAAAAAATTTATGAGAGTAATTTACATTCAATTGTAAGTTGACCTATATGCGCACTCACACCCAGAATCTGAGCCTGTTTACTATTGAGCCGGTTCTACTAAATTTACAAGGGTCCCTCTACCTTGCAGACAAGATTTACATAATCCACCATCAGGGCCCTGACTTGTGTACCTGATGTTGGCAGTTTAAACATCTCTGGACACCCCCAAAACCAGAACTGTCAATAACTATCCTAATTCAAAACGCCGAAATGTATATAAACATTATACATATCTGCAATACTCGACGTGGTTTTAAGGAAGAGCAGGTCATACGTAACCCCTCCTCTGTTAGAGTCATTGGAGAAGCGGCCAGGGTTAATGAATAGTAAATTTTATGGTTCTTCTTATACTTCTCTTTTTTAGAAGACTAGTGACGCAAAGCCCTCTCTCACTATTCATGCAGCTACTAGCTGATTGATGCTCATTAAGTTTGCCTTTTATTTCTCACTTTAGCAACCTTTATGGATATTTTTGCTAAAACCATCAGACATATTATGTGCCATGGATCACGAGTCTTGGACTCCGAGCCATTCTGGATCAGAATTTGAGATTCAGCCTATGATGATAAAAGAAATGTTACAGGTAAATCAAAAGAATTAACAGTTTATTGCAGTAGAAGAAATAAACAATAGATACAGTTAAAAATTCTATAAGAATTACATAAACTTCAACCTTTCACCGTTGAACGAAACACGAGAGTTTGGAGAACTCCGAG
>JAOWBN010214183.1:0-13695 GCA_028565015.1 Pinguicula moranensis
TAATCGCTATCTTGTTTTCGGCTTCACCATCAGAACTCCGAAGTTAAGCGTGCTTGGGCGAGAGTAGTACTGGGATGAGTGACCCCCTGGGAAGTCCTCGTGTTGTATTTATTGTGACTGCCACATACATAGAAAAAAGCAAAGCAACGAGAGATTCCAAAGGTTATAGTGTAAATATCAATTATACACAATGTTGGAATTTGGGCAGCCAAACCTATAGATCATGACTAAGTGGACTTATTAGTAGGTAACCAGAAGAATAAGTTGCGATATTCAGAAAGCAATAAATGGACTCAGTGTTAATTTCCGTGGTTCGGGAGAGTTTTCCCTCCGCAGTCCACGTTGAGTTCCGGAATCAGATGCTTTTATTAGATTCTTTATTGGTGAGATATAGTGGCCGATCTTTGAGTATATGCTCGAGATATGCTACTATGTCTTGATGTAGAAGTGAATGTAGAAGGGTTTTATGTAAAGTATACTGTTTTTCGTGTTGTGAGAGTAAAAATAGTAAGTTTGAAAGAAGACTATGATGTTTTGCTGAAAGGCAAACAGTTTTGTTTAAAAAAAGGTTTTTGAAAAACAGATCAAAGGCGTCAAAATTGTTTAGCTCGTTCGACTTAGATTCAAAGCTTTGATGATTCAGGCAAGTGACTCTTTCAAGAAGTTCAGTTGAATCAGTCCAGACGATAGAGTCACTATGAAGGTGAACTCAGCCGACTGGATGAGTGAGGGAATCAAGAGAATTGATCAAGATGAGAGAGAGAGTTTTTGTAAAAATGAATTCAATACTACTTAATTACTAGGGTTGTTGTATTTATAATTACGTAAAAGGTAATCCTGGTCGTCGATTTTCGTTTGATCGAGTGGTGGTGGTTTATGATCCGCCTTAGATTCATCCGGTACGTTTAGTTTGAATTAGTTCTATCTGACGGCTTGTATTATGTTGTCAGTGTCGATAGATGTGATGAAGTGGAGCCGTAGATTGAGTTCGGCGTGAACGGCGTGGATTCCTTTGGTCTGTTCGAGGTGGAAGACCTTATGCTGGCCATTGGATGGCATGACTCCTGGACGGCTGAGATTGCGGTGGTCTGCTCGAGGTGCACGACTTCACTTTGGCCGTCGGATGGAGTGCGAGATCAACGGCTGAACGTAGTCACGGGAGTCGAAAAGATCCGTTGAGTTTGGTCCATTGATCTCTAACAGCTTTGAGATGGACGGTTTAGAATCGTGAAGCCCGTCGATACTTATGTATTAAATTGAAAGGCTTTGGACAGGTGTTAGGAAGCAGGTCCGTTGGATCAATTTTCATCCGGTGGCTGACCTTCACCAGCGAGTGAATTTTGGGCTACTGGGCCCACAGTTTTTCCAGCCTTGGTTTTAGATTAAAATGTTCTTGGGCCAAAAGTGTCTCAACCGGGCTTAATTAAATACAAACCCCAATGAATAAGTTTCAACAAAGTACACATTTTTACATAATTCATCACACGGTCCAAATTTTAGTAATTATAATATTTGACTTGTAACTTCAATTTTCAACACACAAAAATCCACAAGTATCGAACAATATCCAAATTTTGTGGGGGGCAAAAGTCCAAAATAGAAATCTCATGTGCAAAACAAACAAAAAGACTAAAACAGAACTTCAATTTTGCTAATAAGGCGGCGTATTGGGTTAGGGAATCCAACATAAGGTATATGAATGTTTTAGAATCCTACACTGAATTAGAATACAAATACACAAAAATGTATTGAGAAAATAAAAAAAGCTTACAAAGATATAGAGTGGTGAAAGTGGATGAGCTTGAGAGAGAAGTGAACGTCCGAGCATATGCAAAGCCAAAGTTCAAAGGGATTCTAACTCCAGTCTTCCAAAAATATCACCTATAATTACAGTTGTCGGAAGAGAGAAACCTTCAATTGACAGTGCACTTCCTCCAATTCCGGGCATTACGACGGCGACTAGGGATGGGCGAGCAGGCGGTACCAGAAAGACCCGTTCCGCGTTCCGCCTGCGAAGGATGCAGAACTGAAACATCGGTTCCGCATCCGCCTGCCAACGCCCAAATTTCGCATCTACCTGCCCGTGAAATTATGCGGGCGGAACGTGAAATCCGTGTAACTTCGAGGGTGGGCGGATGTGGAACCCCGCGGATTTCGCATAAATACCAAAGCCCTGATCTGAACAGTTTGAAAAATATAGTGCGATTCCATAGTATTTTAACGCATTAATTATCAACTAAAATCATAATAATTACAACAATTCACAACATTATAATAAAATAATTAATAAAACAATCTCAAAATCTTAATCAACCACAATAGTTAATTAATACCATATTAGTTCACAGTTCACATATCATAACTTCCTCATAAATCCTGCACGATTTTCCAAAATATTTATGCGGCCGGCCGCAGATTTCGCAAACCCCAAAACCTTAATTCCACGTTCCGCCTGCATAAATTTGCGTAAAATTATTTTTTATCCGCATATGCACCGTCTGAGTTTTATACCACGGGATTGAAATGCGAGATTACACCCAAAATTGGGATTATTGAAATATTGGTGCAATTGGTGAACAATTCCAGGTCAAAGAATTGTAATTCCTCGACCAGGAAATCATGAAGGTACGTACCAAACATATTGTACGTATGGTTAAATTCAGTATTACTGCAGTTATCAAAAAAAAAATAATCTACCAAACTGACACCTTGCGTATAACAATAATATTTTTTGCAGTATAACAATAATTGGTATACTACTACAGGTACACATATCGCTCAAAAATTGACAGGGTGGGTTTGTTGGGCTGAGCCTCATAAACTTATGCCATGGGGCCGGCCCATTATATTTGATGGGCCTTATTATCATCTTTGTTGCCTGGGCCATTTTTAAGTCCATTTGGATGAGGGGTCGATATGAGGATATCTTAAAAATTAATCATTCGTTACTTTACAACAGAAATCAAATAAATTGCTTCTGCGTAAAAAAAACATTTTGTTAGAGCTTATGATTAGCAATGATAATTGCAAAACTCTTTTAAAATTTGTATTCTAAAATCTAAACTATGCCAACCTAGTAGTAGTAGGTAATAAAGTACAAGATCAATCGTGATCAGTGTAAGTTGACTTTTCATTTTCTTACATTTCATCGCATGATACATGCATTGATATTGATAGCCATTTTCTCACTTGACAAATATTTATTTCAAATAAAATGCCGGATAAATATCTTGTAAAATATTTAATTTATCAAACAAATTCGTTATTAATGTAAGTTGGCATGGACTGACGACTGTATTGCCACTTGATTGGATAGCAAAGGGTACAAAGATCAAACACTGTTGGAGGATATTTCGGGGTTAAGCCTATTCGGGCTTCGGCCTGAGTTACTAAGGGGTGCATGGTAAGGCCGAGCTGTGCACTCATGAGGATTAGTCGGATATGTGGAGATCAATGAAAACACCAATAGGGTACCATGTCCGGATACCTCAGTACAAAAAAAAGACTTCTAACAATCCTATTGGGTCAAGTCAATGCCACAAAAAAATATTGATTCGAAATTTTTTGTAATTCCACAAATAATAATAATAATATATAAATAACTTCCTCAAATATAAAGAGAACAAATTATATATAGTGCTCTTTTGTAATATATGTGTATATATATAATTGGTTTTAGGCAAAGTTTTAGAGAGCTTGTGGTATTTTCAATAAATTCTTAAATGTGGAGTAAACAATAAGATAACCTATTTAAAAATCTATCATATTTGTGTAAATTACTAATAATTAGAAATTATCGAGAAATAATATTTTTTTAAAATAAAAAAAAATTGAACTTTGACTTCTAAATTACTGAAAAATAAACTTCTCTCTAATTTACAAGGATTTGTTTTAAATGAACTTCACTGACCCAATCAACAAAACTGTTGAAAGTCAAGTGGTACTAGCATTTATTCTCAGACCTCATGTGTGCACGCCTCCGCCAGACAAAGAAGCATGCCTAACACACAAAGTAGAATGCCCAGAATTTATTCTCATAGACTTTGTGTAAGTGCGATTGTGATGTTATGATTGTGATGTTGTGAAGTTTCACTATAAATATGGAACGTTGTAATATAACTTTGGATATGAAGTGAAGAAGTTTCTTTCGTTTGTCTCGATTTCTATTTTACAATTCTAAGTGTGGTTGGTTAGTTAATTATGTATTTAAATAGTTGTATTCTCACGAGAAAGGATAGAAAATGAGTTGTATATGAAATCTCTCGCAAATTCCCTGCCTATTTAAAAACTCTTCTGTTTCTTCTCCCAAATAACTTCTTCTCCTTCTAATGCAGGACAACCTGCAAAATTAAGAATGATTCTTAATTTTGCAAATTGTCCTGCATCACCTTCTCTCCATATTTATTTATAGATCCTTCTGCCAAAAAACTTGACCGTAACAACCAAGAATCCTTTCAGGTTGTTACAAACAGGAGATCTCCGGCGTGAAAAGGCGACAGGATTCATTATACCGGCGGCCCTGATGCCCTGGTGAGAGCTTATGGCGATCAATACGAGGGGCATATGGAGAGGTTTCTGACGGCGAGAGCGGAGGAAATCGTGGGTGGTGGAGTGATTGTGATGCATATGCCTGGGTTCTGGACGAAGTTGTGACACATGATGTGGGAATTGCGATGAGTGTTCTTGGAGAGATACTCAGCGGCATGGTCAAAGATGTAAGAAAAAAATACTCTTGCAGTTTGATTTAGAGCTGTCGGATTTCCGCAGCCTTTATGGTCACCGCCACTACCATTTTACCATTTTTAATTAAAAATATATAAAATATAAATATAAGTTTAAAAAATTGTTTTAAATTATTTTACAATAGATTTATTTTAAAACTTATTTTATTTTAAATTATTTTGGAATCAAAACAAAATAAGTTTTATGGGCTTCCACTTAATTGGACTGCTCAAGGATATGGTTTTGTGACATTGAATTGAATTGGACCAAATCCAATACCACTTACCTATGGCCAGAAAGTTAAGTGGTAGAGGTTCTGCCCATTAATGGGTCAGGTTAAATATATACCTCTAAGGTCACACAGTTGTTAAATCTACCAAAAAATCCTTTAGTCTGGCTAGTTTCCTTCGGGAGAGGAAGATTCGTACGATTGTGAGATCCTTGGACTTTAAAACTATTGAAGATTTTTGAAGACAAACATGAGAGTTAATTCTTGATTAATTTATTTGTTGTATTATTTCTGTGTTTGTGAATCCTCTCCAACAAGCACAATCGAATGAATCAAAATCCCAGATCTCTTCTAATCTCGCCATTCCTCCTTTTCAATTCTTCTATGCCAATTAGGATTCTAAATTCGAATTCTTCCATTCTAAATTAGATTCTATTCTAAGGCCCTGTTTTGCGCAGGCCTTCTTCTACTTCTTGTACTACTTCTTGTACTACTTCTTGTACTACTTCTTCTTATTTTTAAGAGGGGTGGTGTTTTGTGCAAGTACTTAAACGATAATTATTTCTAGAATAGAGTCGCCTCGGAGGGTCCGAAATTTTTCGGAACCGCCGTGCCGGGCAATTAGTTGCGATTTTTGCTTTTGGTGGGAATTGATTTGGAAGGCTACAATTCTTTGTTTTTTTTGGTGCGAATTGATTAGAAAAAAATAGTAGGATTCTTATCAATATAAGATATGATGGTATTTAGAATTCATCTTCAGCTCTTTTCGTGCGAAGTGAAAGTATTTAGCATACTATGATTTTATGATGGTAATGATGACAACATTTAAATCAGTCTTATCAATTATATTATTATTGGCATTTAGTGAAACATTTATTTAGAAAACCATGTTCATTGTTGTGCTTCATCATCAAAGCGTTGGCCTACGGATAAGTGCATACAATTTTAACCATAAGCACTATTTCGTTTGAATTATTAAAACAATTATGATCGAAAAGGGACTCAATTTGTTATGAATTATTAGATTTGATCGAACTTACTTAGAAGTTTTTCAGTTGTTGAGCTAATTTATTTGGATATATTGAATTACTTTCTTATAGTTAGTGGGTAGGGCTGGTTATTTGGTAATCGGTATTCCCGATACCGAACCGACCTAAGTCGATACAGGAAAAACCATACCGGTATCGAGCCAAACTATGAGAAATACCAAATTGGATCGGTAATTTGGTAATCGGTTCGATATTACCGAATTACCGTTATTGAATTTTTTGATTTTTTTTTTGGTAAAATACCGATTTATCGACTTACCGAACCGTACCGAACGGTATTCGGTATCACAAGTTGGATCCCGATACCGATCCAATTTACCGAATATCCGATTAAGATCGGTTATTCGGTATAAATACCGATCGGTATTCGGTATATCAAATACCTATCGGATTTTTGATCACCCCTTAGTGGGAGCATATTGATTATATAAAAATTTAGTTACATAATTCTTAATTCCCATCGGGTGTCAGAATTATTATCACTTTGGTTAATTATGTGTGCTTTATTATGTATATTATTATTTTTATTTATTTTTTTCATAAATCCTTATCGAGTAATCTAGAGTAATAAATTAATATATTATTATGTGTGTTTTGTTTATTATTCCGTAAATTTCCATCGGGTAATCCGATTCAATAAACTTGTGTATTATGATATTTATTATATATTATTCCATAAATTTTAGTCGGGTAATCCGGATATAAATTATGTGTTGTATGTTATTTATTGTTCCTTATATCCCCGTCGGGTAATACGGACAATAAAGTATAAATTGATGTGATAGAACTCGTGGATTATTTTTCTTGGTCAGATGTTGCATTGCCCTTTGTTAGTACTGCTTCAGCTTATGTTGATATGTTGAGATCTTCTCCTTTAGATGACGTTAATTATCTTGTGGAAGGAGAGAATGTATCTTCTTCTAGACTATCTTGGTTATAAGTAAATATTACTTATTAATGTTCCTCCAGTTAAACCTGCGGAGACTGCTACTTCGGCTGATGCTGCATTGTTAAAGGCCTATGATAATTGGGTCAACGCAAACAAGATGGCAAGATGTCATATCCTTTTAGGTTTTAAGTGCACCACTCCGAAGAACCTACACTAAAATTGTGACTGTTAAGGATATTCTAGACAGTATTGAAAAGAAATATGGTCAAACTTCTCAAGCACATAGACAGTCTTTGAAAATCTTTCATCAAGACTAAGGAGATAATGAAGATATCAAGGCTCATGTGAACAAGATGGTCTCTTTAGCTGATGAACTACAATCTCTTGGAACTATCATAGTTGAACCTACAAAAATCAACACTATTATTGATTCACTGCCCGATGCTTACATGTATATAGGATAAGTATATTTTGTTGCTAACTGCAAATGGACAGTGGAGGATCTTATTAATAGTGTTGATGCTAAAGTTGATAAGAAGAGAAATACTAAAAGTGAGAAAGTAGAAATTGTGCAAATGGTTTAGCCTTACTCCAAGTACTTGAAACCCAAAAGGTAAAAGTTTAAGAAGCATGCGAATAGCAACAAATGAACATTTCAGCCACAACAATCACAACACTCTTCTCATAGTGGTGGAAATGATCGTTCTAAATTACATGCTACAGTCAAGAAGGAATGTTACAAATGTCATCGATTGAGACATTTGTCAAAAAATTTAGAATTGACTGGAGAAAGATTGCATCGAGTGGAAATGTGAAGAACAATCAGAATAATCAAGACTATCAGAAGGGTAATAATGCAACAGGTGTGGTATTCAATTTAAATCATGCATTTGTCAAACCTAATAGTTGGTGGGTTGATTCTGGAGCTACTATTCATATTTTTAACTATATGCAGGGGTTTAAAAGTTTAAGAAGAATTGAACCTGGTGAGAGATATGTGCGAATGGGGAATGATGATAAGGCATTGGTTGATGGAGTTGGAGACTATGAGTTGAAGTTAGAAGATGAACAACATTTTATTTTAGTTAATTGTTTATTTGTTCCCGATTTGAGAAGAAGTTTATTGTCAATTGTCTGCCTTAAAGAAACTTGGCTATGTTTTTTCTGTTTAAGGATGGTCGTTTTGTTATGTTAAAGGATAATGTTATCGTTTTATACGGTTTTATAAACATGGATATGTATGCTTTGAAACTTAATGGCAATGAAGTTTTCAATTTGATTGATAGATCTTCTGCCCACAATTCATCTTATTTATGACACCTTCGATTATCTCATATCAGTAATTCGTGTATTCAACAACTTATTTGTGATGGTTTATTGAGCAATTTGAAATTTGAGGAGTATGCTCCATGTGAAAGTTGTATTTCTCGAAAGCTACACTAATTACCATTTTTAAAGGGTCTTAGAAGCTTTGGTAAGCTAGAAGTGATTCAGGGGTGTTTGCAAATTCCACTGAAAAGCACCTTTTGGTTTTTGGCGATGGAAAAGTCTATTTGGAGTGTTTGCGATTTTGGCTTTTGACGTTTGACTTTTGGTTTTGGGCGGTGGAAAAGTAAAAAAAAAAAACTAAAGTCAGAAGCATCTCTGAGTAGCTTTTGGCGGTGACAATTTTGTAATTATTTAAAAAATTAAATTTCAGACATTTTAAACTTATAAATAATTCAATATTCTCGAAAAAAAACTTAATTCGAGGATTTTTTTTGTCATTTTCCATTTATAAGTTAAGAAAAGTAACTTTTGAAATGATAATATGCAAACACTATATTTGTGACTTTTGTTGTAGTAAAGTATATTTTGCAAACACTTTTTAACTTCTTCGTAAAAGCTTCTTTTTTCAAAATGTCTTTTGAAAAGTTACTTCTACATAAGCACAAGAGCTTGCAAACACTCTCTTATTATTCCATGTGAGGGCCTAAATGTCTGATGAACTCACAATGTCTCACTTAAAAATGAACCCTATACATCCACGTACGAGTACGATTGATGCGGACCTTCTTTCGACATGGTAACCAACATATAATTACCGATGAAGGAAGAAAAAAATACATATTTAGCATATTAAATTCTTTTAACACATAGTTAATACAAAAACTAAGATTTTATTCTAATTAGCACATAATAATTTAAAATGAACGTAAGACACACTTATGTTCGTAAAGCTCATATACAAAAAATAATTAACACATAATTATCGCCAAGAAACTTATTAACAAAAAGTTAATAAACTCAAAATAATATTATTAACACATAATTATTAAAAAAAAAAGAATATTAAAATATTGTTTTGATTAATACATGGTTAATAATTAAATAATAATTAACACATAGTTAAACAAATAATGTCCAAAATAACTAGAAAATTCTAAGAAAAAATAATTAACGTATAATTATCTTCAATGAATTGCTAACACGGTTTTTTTTGTTATGCCAAAATTCATTATGAGGAAAAATTAGGTTTATGTACAAAATGAAAATAGAAAATAGAAAATACAGAAGTATAAAAAAAGAAAGTAAAGAAAAAGCAGCACTCATGGAGCTTTTTCTATCTCAATCTGTCTGAGAGGGGCTTCCACACCTACCTTCTTTCACAAACTTCAAAGTCGGGGTCCAATGCAAACATTGATCCAAAACTTATAGCTTCTCAGATTGCCGCAGATTTTTTATGCTGGTATGCCTATACAGCCTCATCATTGTCAACTTATCAGAGCCAGCTTTGGTACACAATTCAGCTTGTAGTACAACATCCATCATTGATCTGATGGCATACAGATTACTATCAACTTATCAATCACATGGATTAATACACAACTCAGTCTTCTCGCCTAATAGCCTGATTAGTTTTATGATTGTTGTTGAATCCCCAATTCTAAGCAGTGAAGAGCAAAGGTGAATAGCCTCAGATATCTCTTTGATCACAGCCTGGATCAGATAGTTTAAAGTATGGTTTTAAGTGAAGAGACGGATCGCTTATGTGTTGGTAACACTTGCCATGGATGGAGCTTGAAAAACCTGCACCTAGCACAGATTGTTTCTTTTGCATTTTGGAGATCACCTCCAGCATTGTAAGGAGGCCAAAGGTTGAATCGACCAGTCATTGAAGGAATATGGAAATCTTTTCTTTTTCCTCTATGCCACATCCTTGTAGCTTTTTGGTTTTTTGTTAAGGTGTGCATCACATTTATCTCCATTGTCTGAAAAATGAATATTGTTTCGAGCTAGCCAAATGCTCCAGGTCATAGCTGACTAGATGGATATAAATGCCTCCCTGGTTACTTGTTGAGGTTTTGCAGTTGCGAAAGTCTAAGGATGGAACATGGAAGTCTGGTAGTTGGTCTATCCCATCCGAGGTTACCCAGATCTTAATTGCTCCCAAACCTGCACGTACAATGAGAAGTTAGAGAATAAATGCTCTGATGTTTAAGTTTTAGTTAAACATGTAGGGAGTATGTGTTTTGAACTTCAAAAATGATGTGCCATCTCTGTAATGCCCCTTTTGTTGGCAGTACATCCTTCAATAATTTCCACACAAAAATTGTTATTTTTTTGGCACCACATTAATCCAGATGTTGGACAGAATCACAGCTTGTTGGTATGGGTATGCTTCAGGTATCCCTGCAAAGATTAGTTTATAAGCATAGCTAACTGTGTATTTTCCTTCCACGTTTCCCTAGAAGTGGTATCTATCCTGCACCAGTCTATTGATAGTGGTATCCTGCAAAAGAAACAAAGCAGATTAGAAAGATCAGTTTGTTCCACATCTCTCAAATGTCTCCTACAGCACCATGTCCATTTCCAGGTGTTAATGTCCCAGCAACTAAGGTCTGATATGTAAGCATCAATATTCTTTGTAACTTTAAATAGTCTTGGAAAAAGTTCCACAAGAGAGGTGTTATGCCATGTGTCTAGCCAAAATCTTTCTCCAACACCACAGCCCACTCTTAACTTAATGTACTATGTAAACCAATTAGAATTCAATGAGTGTCCTAGATGTTATTCCACCATCTACAAGCATAGAACTTACCCCTTCTTCTTCCTCTAGTTCTTTTAGCTGGTTTATTAGGCCTTATGAGTTCTATGTAAGATGCCACTAATAGCACACCATCCGAGCCATATTTTGACCTTAGGATATCAAAAAAAAAGCTAGGTTGTTTTCCTAGTGAGTATTCTTGCTCCAAATTTTTCCACCATAGTATCATTAAAACTGTCCAGTCTCCGTATCCCAGTTCACCTTTTTCCACTGGTTCAGTAATTTTATTCTAAGAGATCCAATACATTCTATTTTTTCCCAGATTGTTGTTCCAATAGAATGATATATGAGATGAGATTAGTTTCTTGATGAGTGAGTGTGGAGCCTTTGCAAAGGCAAAATAATGCGATGATCGAGTTGCCAGTACAGAATTGATTAGGACAAGTTTACCTCCTGAGGACAAATGTTTGTGATCCCATAGGTTAAAGACTCTTCTGAACTTTTCTAGAATTGGATCCCATGTAGAGAGTTTAGATGGACTAGCTCCCACTTGCAATCCCAGTTATTTGAAAGGTAGAGAGTTTGTCCTACAACCCATATAGCCTGCTATATCCTCAACTATGGATTGCTAACATATAAGTAATAAAGAGGTTCAGAATATTTGTCAACATGTAATAACACATGGTTAATCGAAAATTTAGAATAAATAACACATATTAATATAATATTGAATGATTATTAGTTGAATTATTATCACACAATTAATCTTAATAATTTAAAATATTCAGAATAATAATTAACACATAGTTAATTAATAATTTCAGAATAATTAAACTACAGACATATGGTTAACCATATTCTAAATCCTACGTAAGTTTCGTAATAAAGAATTCGTAAGAATATGTAATATTATTTCACTAAGAAATAATTCGTAAGTTTCGGAAGAAATAATTCATAATAACTATTCTAAAATATTGAAAATTGTAGAATTTTTCACGTTACTAAGAATTTGCATTTGAATTTAAAAGGACAAAATTAACAAATAATTGTTCGAGCATAATCAATAACGAATTAGGCTTTGATACCTCTATTGGTGCAGAAGCATGATAGAACTGAATTCTTCGATTGAATATACTATGAACACGAACAACGGGAGACTACCAGAGTCCCCGCATAATTGCACAATTCAAATCTCTTCATTGAAAATGATGAGGCAACAATTTGAGAGAATATGTATTTTTATAGTTCTCAATGCATGAGAGTTATGAATTCTTTTGTGTTTCTCAAGAGGGCATGTACCCCCTTAAAGTATAAGCTACCCTCCCGTCATACCCTCCTTTGTAGCTTAGGTGAATGGGTAAATAGCTCACCTAACGTCATGAATGTACCAGCATCTCGGCATTCAAATCATCGCCATTACCCATTCTTCACTGAATCTGGATATGATGACTATCAACTTATCAATGTCATTTGTTGAGGAGCATTGGTACGTAGCTCCTTCCAGTTTAATGAGTTATACCTGTAATGTAAGGAGGAATAACAGGTAGTGTAGGAATAAAGAGATTAACTTACAAGAAATCATCCAACCTCCAACACCGTCTAGGCTCATCATGTATCTATGGTGCATTTAGGAAGTCATAGAGTTGATAAAGGTTATATAGTGTACTTGGATCAAAGCCTACAATTCCCCTGTACTAGGCTTGGATGTGTAAAATTTATATCCCTGCCTTGTAACTTTGTGCTATTATCAATGAATTTAAAAAAATGAGAACTAAGTCTGCATCCAATAGTCTCATTTTTTGGGTAATTGTATATTGCATTAATAGCTAAAAAAGTTACATAAAGAAAAAAATACAAATGCTTTCCCTACTCTAGTAAGCAGAGCCGAAGGAGAGCATCACGCCCCTAAATGCTAACTAACAGTTCTCTTGTTTCGGACAGTCTCCCCATGTTGAGAGGGAGATGCTAACTACTTCAAATTAATATTAGATCTTCCACCAGGTGTATAAATAATTGGGCAGCAAAAATGGGGCATCTGGAACCACTCTACCACCGTAATACCAGTAAAAGGCTCCTTATGAGCCATGAGCCAATTCCACAGTTGAAGCTTTATCCAATCAGCTGCGGTCGTCGAACCGGAATCTTTCTCAAAACGTATCTTGTTTCTTTCTTTCCAAATGTACCATATTTTGGCTTGCCATAGAGCTTTCCACATACTTGCCCCAAGTTTGCCGTTTATCAGACCCATATGAATGTTGAAGTGCTTGTGAATGTTATTATGTCCAACATAACTCAAATCAAACCAGGCATACATTTCCCTCCATAATTCATAGGCATGGTCACATTCTAGGAATAGATGAGGAATTGACTCCTCCTGTCTTCCACATACCACGCATCTTCTGATATTTATCACTCTTTTTTTGCTTAAGTTGTCGATAGTAGGTGGCCTCTGAAGCATCACTCTCCAGGACAGCATTTGCACCTTTCTTGGAGGGAATTTATCCCACATTAATGCCGCCTTGCGCTCCCCTATTCCTGCATTAGTAGGGAATTGAGTGAGTAGTGAATTGTAAGCAGATTTAACAGTGTACCTTTCAGATGATGTATCCTGCCAAGACCATTGATCCATTTCACTAGACCATGGCAGTAGCTCTTTGATGTTGTACATGAGTTCTGATGATGTGCTTCTTCTCTCGGTCTCAATGGTCTACTGTATGCAATGAGCCACCTCCTTGTACCTTGAACTGAGCTGACCATCTCCTCCACCACGGCATGTTTG
>JAOWBN010214194.1:0-13693 GCA_028565015.1 Pinguicula moranensis
TATTTTATATGTTATAAATAAACAAGTAGTGAATGTTGCTACAATCATATATACAACATTAAAGTGTTAATACATAGGCCTAAGGTGATTGGCCTTAGGTCATAACACTAACAATGATCTCCAAGGAGGATTCTTCCACACTGAAATTTACAGGAGGTCATGTACCTGTTTTCCATACTTGTAAGGTAAACCTCTTGAAAGCTAAGGATGGTCAGCGGGAGTTTCAATTGGAATTAAAGAGAGCTGGCTACTATAACATCAGAGCTTGCTCGATTGGGTCAGGGAAGATACTACTATGGATGAGGGAGCTGAGATGGAACTAAGCAACCTCACCCAAGAAATGGTGTGTTTATCAAATTGGTTGGTGGCTCCCTTAGCAGACTGAAATGAACTGGCAAATGTTGTCAGCAATTCAAGACTTATATGGTCTGAGCTATCTTCATCTATATCGGATGAAACTTTGATGATAGAGGAATCTGAATTGGACTCATCTCAAGAATCAAATCATATTATGCAAGCTACTCTAGAACCAGACTGTCACTCAGGTACTACAACCTCCCCATGTAATGTCCCTGATAATACTAACGTGTCTAATGCAGGATCAAGTAAATAGACCCCCCCCCCCCTTCCAATCTTCAATGGTGGCCAGTATCAGAAGCTATAGTTGCTTGGGAAAACATAACTCCACCTCCTTCATATGAAGTGGAGACCTTTCCTAAAAACCTCCTGCAATTAACAAAAAGGGAAAGAGATAATTCACTATAAAACCAGCAGGATGACTTTCCTCCTTTGCAGAAGACTCTAGAGATGAATAGGACCTTATCTTCCCCAAATGGAGAAAGGAGGAAACTTGGTCGTAGGGAGAAAAGACCTTGAACAAGAAGCCAAACCAGAAAAGAGTTGAATAGTGTACGCAAAAAAGAACAGGCAACATTGGATGGCTAGTTGGAACAATTAAGCAAAAATCAGTCCCATACCCCAAAACCTATTAGGTCTGAACTTGTTGATGCTGATACTAATAAAGAATCCCCACCAATAAGCAGTGAGATTGATCACATCTTAGAATTGGGCACAAAGTGGGAATAAATTATGGGAAATCAACTGCTCTTTCAAGGTCCATGCTAGCTTGTATGAACTCAACAAATGTGTCCAGCTCAAAGAGAAGAAGCAGAGTAGGGAAGGCCAAAGAAATTAATGAAGTGGATAACCTATAATGTTAGAGGATTAGGGGGGCAGGAAGAACCGAGTTAAAAGGTTGAATGCAGATCATAGAGTTGACTTCATTTGCCTGCAGGAAACCAAACTGGATAATATAGACAGGATACTTTGCCAAAAGACTTTGGTATGATGAACACTTTGACTGGGTATACATAAACTCTGCAAGACAATCAGGGGGTCTGTTATGTTTGTGGAACAATCAGAAGTTTAGGAAGATTGGTATGTTTTCTGGGGATAGATTTCTGGGCATCACTGGATTCTGGAATCATGAAGAAACCTTATGTAACATGGGGAACATATATGGTCCATCTGATCTGCAGAAGAAGAGGGAACAATGGATGGAACTTGAGAGTGCTTTCAAAGATAAATGGAGGAAATATGGTGTCTGATGGGAGACTTTAATGCGGTTATGCACCAGGAAGAAAGAAAAGTTATATCTAGGAATCACTATGCTACAGAGATAGCAGGCTTCCAGGATTTTGTTCAGAGACTAAAACTGCATGACCTGCCTATGATTAAGAGAAGATATACATCGTCCCTAAGCTCCCTCAAGTGCATGAGCCGCCTGGACCGCTTCTTGCTAAATGAAACATGCTACAAGGCATCTACGGAGTGGATCCAAATTGGTTTGGATAAAGATAATTCAGATCACATATCGGTGGAATTATATACAGCCATCAGGAACTGGGGTCTTAAACCCCTAAGAGTATTAGACCATTGGTTGGAGGAAGACGGATATTTTAAACTGGTGGAGGAAGTCTGGAACACACCCTGTAACTTGAAACATGTGATCCAGAGAATCAAGTATAAGATAAAATCCATAAAGGGAGCAAATAGAAACTATAACGCAAAGGCCCCTAAAGATCTGTTTCATAGAAGAAAACAGCTACTGAAGGAGTTAAACCTATTACGAATAGAAGCTGAGGAGTATATCAGCATTCCTTCAAAAATTGAACAGAAGGACAAATCACTGAAATCTGAATTTTATCAAACAACATCGACACTTGACAGTGTACTACATCATCAAGCACGGATCAGATGGCTGCAGAAAGGAGATGCCAACACTACTTTTTATCATGGCTGGTTGAACAAACAAAGGCACAGGGGAGCCATTAATGGCATATGGGAAAATTAATAATGGATTGATGATATACAAGGGATTAATAACTGTTTTAAGAAACACTTTGAGATCAGATATCAGGAATTTCACTGGCAAAGACCCACACTACAAGGATATCTCTTCAAAAAGCTATCTCAACTTGATAAATCCAAACTGATACAACCATTCAATGAATCTGAAATGCTAGGGGCGATCAAATCATGTGGAAGTAAGACGAGTCCTAGACCGGATGTATTGAATTTTACCTTTATCAAACATTTCACATATCTGTTAAAGGATGAGATACTGCAGATATTGAGGGAATTCTATGAAAATGGAAGGACTGCCACACGAAGTAATTCAGCTCACAATACCTTGGTCGCTAATGTACAAAATCCCATGAAAGTGGATGATTATAGTCCTATCACACTAATAGGCGTCATGCTAAAGATAATTTCAAAGATATCGTATCAAAGGCTGGCAGCAGTATTACCTAGCTTGATTGCTCCCACACATATGCCCTTCTTGAAAAACAGAAACATGTTAAAACTGTAGGTTTTCCAGCCGGTGCTAATTGGAAGAAATGTAGTCCCAGTTTCTCACATACAGTTCGCGGATGATATTCTTATGTTTGGGAAAGCTTCATGGAAAACTATAACCACGTTTAAGAGCATCCTACAAAATTTTCAGTTGATCTCTGGCCTGAAGGTTAACTTTCACAAGAGCACCTTGCTTGGAATTAATATCCCTCAGCAATCTTTAGAGGAAATGGCTGCTCTCCTCAATTGTAAGCTAAGTGGCTTCCCTCTAAAGTACTTGGGATTACCTGTAGGATTCCCTCAACAAAACAGCAAGATGTGGAAACCAGTCATAGACAGGATGACATCTACTCTAAGTTTATGGGAAAATAAATCACTAAGTTATGGAGGAAAGCTTACATTTCTCAATGCGGTCCTAACAGCAATCTTATTACATTATATGTTATTTTACAAGGCCTCTAAGATAATCTTAAAGAAACTTACATCTCTGCAGAGGAATTTTTTCTATGGAGTTACTGAGGAAAAGAAAAATACATGATGAACGACATGGAGAAAGATATGTCACCCTATCCCTTATGGTGGCCTAGGGTTAGAGAAATGGACAATTACAACAAGGCCTTACTGGGAATGTGGGGAGGAAGATTGCTAAAGAGCAGCGAGGGCTTAGCTATGGACATACTCATGTCTAAATATGGTACACTGGACAATCATCTACAGTTGGGCAGCTTCAGAGTACTCAAGGAAAATCAGCAGCTAAACTTCACCCACAGTCGGCGTAGACGTGGTCAGAACTATGCCTCTACATGGTGGAAGGAATTGTTAAATATTCACAACAATGAATGGTTTGTTAACAATGTGGAAATTTGTCTTCAAGCAGGTACAAGAATAAAAGTTTTGGAAGGATAGGTGATGTTCAAATATCCCACTGGCTGTCTCCTTCTCAAATCTATTCAGGTTAGTAGCTGATAAGCAGGCAATGGTATCAAAATCAGGTACCTGGATGGATGGGATCTGGGAATGGAAAATAGCCTGAAGAAGAGCAGCCAGGAATGATGAAGATGCAAGGATAGCAACCCTCCTTGGCATCATACAAAAAAGAGTACCTGCAAGTGGTGCAAACTGCTATACATTCTAAGGTAGTGGAGATGGAATATACTTGGTCAGATTTGCCTATCAGAACATCCAAACTTCAGCTGACCAGGTGATCCCAGAGGAGTTAGTAATGCAACTAAGTTACTTGTGAAATATGTTCTCTCCAAGAAAGCAAATCATCATCGTCTGGCGCTCTCTAATGCAAGCCTCAACTCTTAAATAAGCCTTGCAGCGCATACATATCATCTACCCTGAGCAGAGCATTAGTTGTATCCTACGTCAAACTAAGGATGAAACACCTTTACATTTATTTAGATCCTTTCACTTAACAATTTTAATTTGGCAGGGAATACATGACTAGGTCCAGCCTTGGGCTGATCATACATAAATGGGTCCTGGTCTACTACCATTCTGCCATACTAAACTAGTAGAGTCAATATGGAAGCATGGAAAGATATCTGGATTGCATTCAGGTAGTAGATCTGGAATATGAGGAATATGCTGCAGTTCAAACGGATGGAGATAATAAAGGATGAGGTAATCCATACGATACAGACAAACACATGGTGGAATCTCAAAGCTAAGACACCAACCGGTCAGTTTCAATACTCGCTAGTTGATTGGAAACAACAACCTATATTTTGCATATCTTTCTAATCTTCTGTGGTGTGTGCTAACTCTCCTGTTTTCTGGAAGAGATGCTGGTAAGGTTGTAAAAGAAAGCCAGATTCATAATCTCATGATGTATTCCAAATGGTAGCTTAATCCCCCACGCCCACCCTGATATCCGATATGAAACCTTTCTACTAATATTTTCAACATGGTACAGGTTAGGTGCATGGATCTTGATATTCTAAGTATCAATGGTCATGACATAACTGATAAAAAGTTCCAGTTCCAGTTCCAGTTCATGTTCGTTGTTTCTTGTATGACTGTCAGGAATTTAAGGATGAAACTACAAATGATAAGGCCACCAAGATGTAAGGCAAAGCAACATGTTTGCAAAAAGCATGGATGATGTATACTGAATGACAGACAACCCATACACACCGATTGAGTATACTTCACTACTCCATAGGCAAATGCCTATCAGCCTGTATATGTAGGGAGAGAAACTGATGACGTAAACATTTGTAGAGGATGAAGGGGGTGAACTAATTTCTTAAAAAGGGACTAGTATATTCCTGCCTTGACCAGTTCAGGACTCCATTCATTACAGGGATAGCTCACCAAACATGAAGAAGTTGTGCACCAATATTTCTATAAAAAAGAATATGATAAGTTGACAGTCATGATAACAAGATTTGGTGAAAAGCGGATAATGGTGATGAGCTGGATGCGGAGCTGCTTTGTGGTTTTTATGAGGCTATGGGTGCCATATACCAGATCACTTTTAGCTATACTAGAGCACGAGATGGAAGGGGAGGATATACAGTTCTAGATCAATACCTCATCTCACTGACCTCATCTTATTAGGTCTAGTCCCGAATTTAGGTCATAGACCAAACTAGTATAGGTCATGTATTTTCTTTGCTATTTATTTTCGGGTGCATTGCTTTAATGCAAATTTTATGTAAAAACATAATATTATATATAAGAATTTAGCTTATAAAAAAAAAGGAATAGAAACCAAATACATGATGCGTCTTGGAATAGTGTAGAGGAACCAAGGGGAGGTGCACATCATTGATTAACTGACTTTAAACTATGCAGGTTGCCATGTAAGACTACAAGAGTCATTACCGTGCAAACACCCCCACCCAGCTCTGCTTGCTCACCTCATAGTATCAAAGTCATGAGATTGCTACTGTAGTTCAATAAGCAAAGACTTAATGACTACTGCAACAATGATCCGTTGACATTGAACTATGTAGGTTGCCATGCAGGTATGGGTACAGGAGTCTTTGATGTAGTAGGTAGTATAGCTCAGCCTATTCACTTTATAGCATCCTAGTTCTATTATTGTTGCCACCTCATTTTATCCCTTGTCTCAATTCCGTAAACTCACAGAACCTGCTACATGTTTGCATGTGGTCAGACTGAATCTTTTGGTTTTCGAAACTAAATACATACACCATCTAGGACACAAGGAGACCTTTGAAAGTGTTATTTCTCATGTGTTCAGCCTGCAGAAGGCTTCTTCTTTCTTGTGTTCTGATGATCCTCACCTACAAGTACTTGAAGGAACAATATATAACTTTAGATGTTAGTAAATAATTGTTAGTTATGCTTTTGTGTACAGGTGATTAGTGAGTTTGACATTGTGTCTTTCTTGTTATCAAACTGTTTCTCCTTTTGTGGTTGTTTGCTTGTGTATAGTACGCCATTCTTACCTAAGCCTTTGCATGCTATATCTTGTCTATTTACATTGGCCTGCAATCTAAAACACCCGTGGTAATGAAACAAGTAAGGAAAATTGAATAAGTAATGTACCTTCTGGAAAAACATGGACGTCTCTTACTCATTTTTAGTCTTTAGCCCAAAGGATAGCTCAATCTACTTGAAATCCATACAGGCCATAGGAGTCATCAACCAGTCTGCGAATGAGTAGGGGCATAGATGCATCCCTATCACAGCCTTTATCCTTTGTCAGGTTAGGCATTTAATAATGTTTTACACTTGGGGTATGTTGCTTCTACTGCTGTAAAATGAAGTTTTTTTATGCCCTTCAAAATTGTCCAGGAACTGGCCAGCCAGATAGATATCCAGACTGCCCTATTTACAGCAGCTGATTTTAGCTCCATGAAATTTTGTATGGATAGCCCTTGCGGAGTTTTTCCCACTAGCGTGGCATTGTTGATTTCCAACTATCTCTTTAAGTGATCCCATATATTGGCTATCATTGTAAATGATTCAAATAAATGTTCGGTGGTTTCCCCTGCATTGTGGCAAAAAGTGTAGCTTATGCCCTGATCTTCATGTATTATTCTTCTGGCATGTAAAGCAGCCTTTGTAGGGATAGAGTTATGTATCGACTTCCACGCAAATATAATGATCTTTTTGTGGGCAAACTGATTCAGACCAGCTGGCCTTAACATCCTTTGTATTGGACACACAAGTTTTGAATTGAGTTTTTTGAGATTAGTATTATCTTTTGATTTTAAATCTTCTTCAATTTATCTGTTCTCTTATTGAGTTAAGTGGCATCGTGTTCTAGGACTTATATTTCGATTCTTGGTTGATAATTAAATACCTTCGGGGGGTCATGTTTGGCATCTTTATTTCTACAAAAATCGTGACTTTCATTGATTGGACACAAGTTGTTCTTCAAGCGTTAGAAACAACAAATTTATCCATGTCTTTTTCTTAAAGTATCAAAATAGTTGTTTCACAAGTCTTGCAAGGATTCATATCAAAGAAAGTCTCCATGAGTCCGCTGACTCCAATTAAATTTTGAGACTGATATGACCAAGTTTGTACCTCTGATTGGAAGCACAAAATATAACTACGATTTGCTATAATTTACATCACATGGTCAAACTATTTTAAACCATGCAATAATCCCAATGCGTATTGAGCCTCCAACATTAACAACATCCCCTTTATCCTTGAAGGATTCGTCATCGAATTCAAATCTTCATGTGAATTAGAATACTCTGTGTAAACTTACATAAGATCGAAGTTCTTGTCGAATATCGTATAATTCCCCATTTCTTGAAAATTTTCACCCTCGAACTTTGACCTTGGGATTGATCTTCTCCAATAAATCATATGGGCCATTCACAGAAGGATTTCATTAAACAAAACACGAAACCATTGCAAAAATTATAAGTTGTACCTCTTAACTACTATATTGTTCCAAGTCCAAACCAAAAATCGCACTCGCAATTAGAACTATTGTCCTATCTAGGTTAGATGTTCCGTGAAAAGTTCTCATCCAATCCCATCACGCTGGCACTGCATTCAAACCAATTGTCGGTCCTTGTACAAACCGAACAAGGTGATATGATTTTGGTACCTCCACTCTTGAAAGAGAACTTGGACCTTTTACACAATTTTCCTCATGTGAATATTTGGTTATAGGAACTACAACAATATCGGGTGTAGAACTCAAATCGTTTTTTGTTTTCTCCACAATAAGTGAAAACTCAAGTTATACAACTTCTATACTTGAATAGGTCAAGTCGGTGTTCACAATTTGATTTTTGTCATTTGACCAATCACTCTTTGCTAGCTTTTTCCACTCACTTTCTTACATTTTCTCTCTCTTTCATTCCTTTTGTATTCGTTGCTTAGATTCAAATATCGAAAGAAGTGGAAGTGGTGGAAACATGTACTTCACACAATTGTACATGAGAAAATACTCGTTGGTGTAGACATATTTGTTGGCACTTCCATCAAACTCCCACACGCGTCCCAATAGGGCATGGTAGGCGTACATACCAATAACATCACCAATAATTCTTCTAGGATCATGCCTCCTATCTCTAACAAAACCCATGCTTCAACACTCGCTGAAATTTTGCCTTTATCATCGAGCCACTGCAATTTATATGGGTGAGGGTGCTTCTCTTGCTTCAGCCCAAACTTGAAGACTAAGTTCATGTTCACACAGTTTGTACAACTCCCTCCATCCACAATCACTAAACATGTTTTCTCCTTCACTTTCAAGCGCATATGGAATATGTTTGAATGTTGCTCAAACCATTTGTCTTGACCCTGCACAATGTTCAAAGCATTAACAAATTTTAAGGACCTCGCAACAATACCTTCCGTGCTTGAATATGACAAATTTGTCGCCAAAAACTTATTTTCAGTAAGTTGTTCTTTGGTCACGACTAGGTCAAGGGTGTTCGGATTGCCCTCCTCAATCTAATCCTCCAAATGGCCGGACCTCTACTCCATGGCGGCTAGACGGTCGTCCAACGAAGCGGAGTTCGAGCTTCCATTATCCTTTGCAATATTTGCACCGTTCTTGGTCTTTGACCTTATCTACACCATAAACGGTAACAAGACTAGGAAAATAGATTTAATAATAGATCACTTCCTCAGATGCAACTCCCAAGAGTCACTCTTCCCGATTTCTCTCAAAAAAAGATTTGGAATATAATAAGGGATATATTCACTCATTGTTACTATTATCTTTGTTCTTTTGAAATCCAATTAAGGTGCAATGAGAAATAGGATGCAAGATGCTACTAAAAGCTGTGAAACAAACAAGAAAGACGACAAGCAAGACTCTACAGATGAATTCCGAAACAAATAGCAAATGCAATTGGGATCTAATTTAGTGTCAAATACTCCAAAAATTGTGAAAATCACACAAAAAAATAAAAATTTGCATTTTTTTTAAGAAAGACAAGGATTCTCGACCAACAGAACTTTTCCCTAGAATTGTTTTTGAATAAAATAACAATTTTTTTTTTATAAAAATCCTGTGTCTAACATAACCTACAAGGACTCAAAAACTGAAAACAGAATCGAAAAATAAGCCTCCTGGATCCTTATAGATGAATTCCGAAGATAGACTTCTGATGGACTTTTTTAGCTGAGATTGGGCAATTTTTCGAAATTGATATGAAAAACAAATAACATTTGGATTCGCAACACAGAAAAAGAATCACGAAACAAGAATAATTCGAATCTGGCACTGATACCAAATGATGTGAGTTTTTTGTAAGTGAAATATAAACATGGAGTTGGGAACTTATTTTTGCATAAAACATAAACTCAAAAATTAAGCAAATTTTGAAAATAAACAACAAAAAGGAATAGAGTATGCAACCCAACAAAAAGTTACACAAAATAGAATGATGAAAAGAAACGAGATGAAAGAAAATATGGTATGATGCAGAAACCCAAACAAAATATAGAATACCACCCCTTAGCCAATTGCTACGCTATAAAGTAAATGTTCAATCCAAAGCTTACATGATGATCTACTCTAGGATCAACATATAAATCATGGAATCAACATTTACGTGAATCATAGTAATCACGCAATCTAATTTTCTTTAGAATATGGATTCAAATAAACAAATAAATATATTTCAAAGCTCATAATAAATTTAACATAAAAAATCTTTATTAAAAGGGGCAAAATCTGCTTAATAGGGTGAAATATTAATGAGTATAAGATTCCAATCCATAGAATTTATTTAGGATTTTTTGTATGGAAGCTTCTTAAATGGACAAAGGAGTGTTGTTTGTGAATGAAACATCCTTCCTTAGCTAAGATGACAACATTTTTAGATTGTCGGAACTTTACTTTTGTCATGAGATTCTTCATTAATTGCTTTGATTTGGCTTTGTTCACACCAAATCCTCCTAGAGTCTTCATTCGACACGTGCATTTCACTCCCGATGTGCACTTCTCTGTTGGACTTTCATTTTGGGCCATGACTTGGATCATGGTAATGGTCCTGGCTTCTTCGATTGGGCCATGAGGCCCATTTGACATTTTGGGCCGTACAAAAAATTCCAAATGTCATATTTTCAGCCCACATTCCATTAAGCATACCATTTATTGCCTCCTCAAATTTCTTAGCCTTCATTCTTGTTTTAGGCCCATCAGACATAATTAGTGGATCATGTTGCTGGGCGGGCTTCATGGCTTTCTCAAGTTCATTTTCACCTTCAATGGACATTATGGATTCATCCTCTACAACCCTGGACTCATGGCCCCCTTTTTGGCTTGAGTTCAACTTGGGTAGCATCATTTTTTCAACCAAAGGAGATCATATTTGAATGGTCCAATTTTGAGATAATAATTACAGAATAGACTGCTTTTTATTCATTTACGATTTGCTATTTGCAATATTGCGCAGTCGCCATTTTATTGGAGATTAGCTCACAACGTGTTTCGATCAAACTGAAAGTTTACCCAGTTACAGAGGACTTACCCAACCATATCGAGCATATGGGATGTTGCACGTGTAGGAGGTCATGGAACCTGCTAGAATGTCCCAAAGAAGGGTGCTGATTTCTTAATTATATATTTTAACTATATTAGTGCATTAATTAGTAAAAAATTTAATTTGTAGTTTTTATTTTGTATAAGCCAAATCTCATAAATAAAAAATAATTTTTACTAGGAATGGAAAATACAAATATCACTCTTGCTCCTACTCTGTCAAATACTGAGTAAAATTAGGAATTACATTAGCAAGGAGTTCAGTTTTAATTAGGAGTTAAATTAGGAAAAATTCCAAATAAATTATAGGGACTAGAGAATAGGCCCATTAATATTATAACCTATTTAAAGGCAGATCTTGCACCTTTGTTACAAATTTTGACGTTAAATTTATTATGAGCTGTGAGAGATATTTCATTGTTTCTTAGAATTTCTATTTTAAAGAAAATTTTACTGAAGAAAAAAAGTAACAAGGTTGGCGTCGTTGTCGGGGGAAACAAAATTGTGTTCTGTGTTTCTGATTTCTATTTTGAGTGCTGCTAATTTACTGTTTCATTGAATTTTTTCTTATGGCTTGTTGTCTTATGCACAACCAGCCATCTACTGATAATCTTCCATTTGATAACGAGCGAGAGATGTTGTTTTACAGGATAAAGAGAGTTAAAGCACAAAAGCAATCAGTTCCAGCAAGAACAACCTTGAAGTACAATTACCATCGAGCAGCGGGGAGAATCCCTTGCAGATGACTTAAATACGCGACGCGGTATTGTAAGCGGTAGAGTGGCCTTGCTAACACAATCTGCTAAGATTCATCCCTTTTGTCGCTTCAATTGGTCCCTCCCAAACTAAAAACAAACACAACTAGCCGACACAAAGGTTCGATACAACTATTTCAGGAAATTGTGCAAAATTTTAACAAGTGCACGGTCGCTAGGCACACAATCAACCCATTCCCGCACGAATGAAAAATAATATTTCGGCCGACTGCATTTATGATCCTGAGGAAGAAGTTGTTGCTGTTGAACCTGATATGGCACGCCCTAACCAGCCAACGCTAAAGGAATTGACTGCTCCTAACTATAATCAACAGGAGACAACAGTGCAATACCCAAAACCACCGGTTGGAACAGCCTTTTAGCTCAAATATGGACTAATCCATCAACTGTCATCTTTTGCTGGTTTGGATGAAGAATATCCTATCGGGCATTTGTCTGAATTTCATGTCATTTGCACGAGTATGCAGCCAAGACGAGTGACTGATGATGTCATGAAGATGAGAGCCTTCCCATTTTCCTTAAAGGGCAATGCAAAAGAATGTCTTTACTATCTCCATTCCAACACAATCACAACATGGATGCAGCTGAAGAAACTATTTTTTGAGAAGTATTTTCCTGCCACGAAGCAGAACAAACTGAAAAGGGAGATCAATAATATTGAGCAGCTATTTGAAGAGTCTCTTTATGAGTACAGAGATATATTTAATCGCCTATTAGCTAGCTGTCCTTACCATGGATTCAATGTGCAGGATCTGACCCTTTATTTTTATAATGGACTTTCTATCACAGATAGGCGCCTGGTGAATGCTCCATCTGGAGGGAGACTACTGAATAAAACGGCTGATGAAACTAACAGCATCCTGGAGGAATTGGATGAGAGTTCCATACATGAAAGAAGAAGGGTAGCGTCAAAGAAACTGAATGTAACAGATGCTGGAGACAGTCTAGTATTGGGGAAAGTTGAGGCTAGGGAAGCAGCAGTGAGGCAAACGGTCCACATGGATGAGAAAGTTACTGTTGTTGTCTGCCAGATCTGCTTGCTGACTGATCATCACACGGATCACTGCCCTACTGATGTTAATTTTTGCTCACATAATGAAAAACGAGAATTCGGGAACTTTTTATTGTATAAAAAAAACTCACTAATTGACAGATTTGAAAAATAAACAAAATTAAAAGGATAAATTGTGCAACCCAAAAAAAAGTTACACAAAATAGAATGATGTAAAAGAACGCAGATTGGAGAAATGTATTATGCCATAAAAACCAATTAAACATGGAACATCAACCATTAGCCAACTACTACGGTAGAAATGAACGTAAACCAGACGTTCAATCGAATGCCTACACAGGGATCTACTCTATGATAAATAAGAGTATCATAGAATCAATATTTACATGTACCCTAAGATGCATGCAACCTGATTCTCTTTAGAATAGGAATTCAATAAACAAGGAGATATCTCTCAAAGGTCATAATTAAATTAATGTCGTTTTTTTATTTTTTATTTTTTTTCTGAAAATGGTAAAATCTCTATTTAAATAGGCTACAATTTTAATGGACCTAAGATTATAATCCCTAGACTTTATTTGAGCCTATCCTAACTTAGTCCATAAAAAGTAGGAAATTACCTAATTATATGAGAATTCGAAATTCAAACAAACTAATGTACTAATTTAATTAAAATATACAATAAGAAAAATAAAGATCCACCTTGGCATCTTCTAGCGGGGGCCGTGACCTCCTACACGTGCAACACCCCATATATTTAATTTTGTCTCAGTAACTCGCGTGCCAACTTTCAAATTGAGAATAGTATGTTCCGAAACTTATAACTCATCAACAGACAGTTATAATTTGATCTCCATTTCTCAGCATATGTCTTGAGGAGTCTTGTGTCACTGGGTGAAATTTTAGTTCGATCAAATCAAGTTCAGACCTCCGATCGCCGATAAAATCCAAATTGCGCAATGCTATAAATGACAAATCGTGAATCAACCAAGGTCCATACCTGGTTTTGATACATGGAATCCATTTAGGAGTTCATGGCTTCTAGCCATTTGTCTTTGTCTACACTAGACAAGACTTCTTCGTAGTCAGTAGGTTCATCATCAT
>JAOWBN010214205.1:0-13692 GCA_028565015.1 Pinguicula moranensis
GGTTCGGTAGAGACCAGATTTTGATCCACATAAGGGTGTTTGGTTGTGCAGCTTATGCTCACACCAAGTCTGGTAAATTAGATCCTAGGTCCCTAAAGTGTGTCTTCCTTGGATACCAAGAATGCACTAAGGGATATAGATTATGGGACAAGAGCTTACCTGGTTTAAAAAATAATAATAATAAGCAGGGATGTTATTTTTAACGATTCTGATTTTCCTTGTTTGCCCTCAATTCTGCTGAGACATCAACTGAGAATGAGGTTAGGGAAACTCCTATTAAGGTGGAGTTGGATAAGAATATTCCTTCACATAAATCTGTCCAAATTAAGAAGTCTAAAAAAATTCGAGACTTCCTAGAACCTGATCAGATTAAAGTTGATCAGTCCTAACCTTCTAGCTCATACAGTATTGCCCTAAACAAGAAACCTAGAACTAGAAGGGTACCTAATAGATTTGCAAACTTTGCTGAATTTGTGGAATTCGCTTTTAATGTGGTTGATCAAGTATTTCATGCTAAACCTGATGACTATTATTCTGCCATTAATTGCAAAAATTCAGAAAGTTGGAAACTTGCCATGATTGAAGAGATGAATTCTCTTAATAAAAATCAAACTTGGGAATTAGTTCCTAAGCCTAAAAGTCAAAAAATTGTGGGTTGCAAGTGGATTATTAAGCTTAAATAGGGCATATCACAATCTGATCCGTGTGTTTTTAAGGCAAAACTAGTAGCTAAGGGGTTTTCACAAAATGAAGATGTAGACTATAATGAAATATTCTCGCCTTTGGTTAAATATAAAACCAAAAGAATAATGCTTGCTTATGTGGCATATTTTGATTTAGAACTTGAATAGTTGGATGTTAAAACTGCCTTCTTAAATGGTGAATTGGATGAAAGAGTTTACATGGATCAGCCTTTAGGATTTGTTAATAAGGAAAAGCCTGATTGTGTTCGTTTGCTTAAAGAAATCTTTATATGGTTTAAAACAGGCTCCTAGACAATGATATAAAAGATTCGACACTTTTATGGGTGATATAGGGTTTGTTAAAAGTAGCTATGACTCATGTTTTTATTTCTTAAGTATCAAAGGTGTTTCAATTTATTTGTTGCTATATGTAAATGATATGCTTATAATTAGTTCATCCAAGTATGAAATTAATAAGCTAAAAGATAAGCTGAAATCTGAGTTTGAGATGAAGGATCTTGGGGAAGCCAAAAGAATCTTAGGAATAGAGATTTTAAGAGATAGGAAACAAGGAACTTTGAAATTGCATCAAATTTCCTATATGCATAAATTGTTTAAGAAATTTTTGCTTTATGGATTAAAATCTGTAACACTTCCTTTGGCTGCCCATTTCAAACATGGTAAGGATCAATGTCGAAAAACAGCTAGTGAATATGAACAAATGGATAAAACACCTTATGCAAATCTTCTTGGTTCTTTAATGTAATCTATAGTTAGTACAAGACCAGATATAGCCTTTGCCATATCACTTTTGAGTTGATTTATATCAAATCATGGTATAGAACATTGGATGGCCCTAAAATGGACGGTGAGATATCTAATAGGAGACATAATTCTGATTTGAATTTAATTGGATATGTGGACAGTGATTTTGCGGGTGTCTAGGAAGTCTATTACGTGTTATTGTTTCTTGTTTGGTGGTAATTGCATTAGTTGGAAATCCCAACTACAACCCGTGGTTGCTTTGTCAACCACCGAGGCGGAATATATTACTTTGGCTGATTTTTTAAGGAAGCCTTGTGTTTACAAGGTCTACTTAAAGAATCAGGTATGTGCGAATCTGCGGTGTCAATATACCTTAGTAAAAATCCATTTTTTCATGAAATGACTAAACACATAGATGTTAAATTTTATTTTATTAGGAATATCATATCTGAAAAACTTGTGTGTTAAGTTAAAATTCCTACTGAGGAAAATGCTGCGGATTGTGGAACTAAGGTAGTGACCCAAGCAAAGTTTCAGCATTGGCTGAAACTCCTTGGGATGCACTGAATTCTTTCAACTAGAGTTAAAGAATAGGAGCTGTGAAATATTCTGGATTCACCACTCAAAGGTATTATGAGAGAAATAGGCTTCATTTAAGCTTACCCTAAATGAAGCCTTTAATCGAGACCGTTGATGAGTTTATTGATCTTGCGGCTGTGATACATGCCATCTGAATCCGTGTGCTTTGATATGAGTTATTTCTAGCCTTTGATAACGAGTAATATAACGGCCTGCATTCAATTTCAACTAATATACTTACATGTGATCTAAACCGTTGATATTAAATGTTATCGGGTGGTTTATATTTAATCGAAATGTGAGAAATGATCTCAGCCGTTCAAAGAAGAACAGATTTAACGGCCAAATTTGTGACTTATCAAGGAGACTCGTGGACCGTTCGATTAATCACATTTGACGAACAGGATTGAAAGATAGAAGAATATATAAACTTTTGGTGTCTCGATCAACACAATTTCGACGAATCAGTTTCTCTCACTATACGAGTTTTCTCTCGACTTCTCTCGACTCTCTCAAGGCTTTTCCGACGAAACCTCTGGTATTCCAACTTTCGAAGTGGTTGTTTAGGCTCTTTTAGGGTCTGGTTTGAGGAGGTGACTTGTTGTCACCATAGATCTACAAGAAAGTGTTCTTGTAGTTTCGGTTCTTTCGTAGGTGTGGTTGTTTTTGGGTTTCGTGATTGTATTTGAGAATATTACACTGTTTGTGGCTGAAAGAGAAGTAATAAGAGTGGTGAGACTCCAAATTTGGAGCTCCAACGTAGATTAGCTGAGGGTTAAGTCTCTCGGTGAAACACGGGAATTAAACCCGGTATTTTTACTATTTTTGTCTATATTTTTCTTAATATCGTGTTGAAATTACTAACAACATATTAAGTGTGCAAGAAAAAGTCTGTGATCTGAATTCCAACACTTCTCATCCATAGTTGTTTGTCCTCGTCAAGAATTCTAGTGGCTTGACCGCTTGACAAGTTTGTACGAGGAGAAGAGCAAGAACTAAAACTTGAACTGCACGGGATAAAATAGCTCTTCAGGACTTCATGTTTGCTGATGTTAGAGAAGGATTTGTCGGGAAAATATTATTGTGAAAATGGTGTTGGTTTGTGTTCGTATTTATAATATAATGCATGAGGAACATGACTGTGGGAATATGAAAAGGTTGGTTGCGACTTCAATTTTTTTTCGTTCATCCGTGCACAGGGATTTGGCCGTTGACTGGAAGCCAAGGTGAAACAACATGTATTTCAACCAATCTCCGATGGAGTAGCTGAATGCATGTTGTTTCACCTTGGCTTTCAACTAGTGCCACACCATTATTTAAACTCTTGTAAATACTTCCGAGTTATATCCTTGTTGTTGAAGTGAATCTGATTTCTGGTCCCTCAAGTTTGCCAAGGCGCCCCCGCTCACAATATTTTCCATATATGTCGTGAGATTCCTGTAGGGCGCTGGCTGCCCAAAGGTTGGGGACTCAGATAAATGGAAATGAAGCTAGACATCGATAAGGCACCAAGGCTGTTTGCTAAAGCAGCAATTTTGAAAAATATATTGCACTGTCTCTTGTTCATCTTTACATATCACAAACTCAATTGGATGGTCAATACTCAAGATGTTCAGCTGCTGTAATGTTTTTTGGTAGGCAGACGATCTGGGAGAAGCCTCCACTAAAACACACCTTCTTTGACACCAATTTGCTCCACACTTGGGATCTCTTCATGCGGATATTGCTAAGTGTGGCATCCGAATATCTCCTTTGTTGAATTAAATTAAATTGATATGTTTAATTAATTAAGTCTTAAGCCCACTTAACCACAAGCACGTCTAAATACCCAAGTATATCTCTATATATAGACTATGTGTCTACAGAGATTACTACACCGCTCACAACTCATGCGTTGAGAACCAGAAAATATAAGATTTCTTTCTGATTGTTCCCAATCACTCTCGGGGAAGAGATTTAGTTCGTGGATATTTCAGGAACTTTTATAGACCCTTCAACGTGATCAATTCAATCCCAGAGACTACGATCCAGAGACGCTTCCGCATCATGTAAGTATCGAATACGGTTCGATCATATTCGGATTCGTTTCTGCTTATTCAGTTTTATTTCCAGTTGATTAGATCCGTTCTAATTATAGTCTACAGTTATCTTATCAATTCATTTGTTTTATTTGATCAGAATAAAGGAGTTTGACCAAATAAAGTTATTTTGTGTATATCATCTTTTACCTTATAAAGTGATTGAAAAAATGAGTCATTTCAGCAATATTATACAATAAATCACTTTATCAATTCAATTTATTAAACAGAGCCCAAGGATCCTCTGGTAATTAATAATGAATTTAGCAGACCTGACCCAAGTATTTTTGAGCTACTCTCATTAAAACCATAATACCACATCTACTTTATAAGTTGGTTTATTTACTCGTGTGTGTAATCAGTGTGGTAACAACTCTAACAAAATCAGCAATATAGTTTTTTTTTATAAAGCAAATTGCATTAATAATTAAAAAAACCAAAGGACGTCCCTATATACATTTGTGGCCTCAAACCCGTGCTGCCGAAATGCTAACAGATTTGCAGACACTGCATTGGTTGTGCTAGCCACTCTGAAATCAAACAGGAAAATTTACATGACGTATCCTTAGCTTTGAACCAATTCCAACATAATATTTGCACTTTCTGAAGCGTTGTTTCTATGTTCACCTATGTGTTAGAGAAATTGGCCTCATTTCTATCTCGCCACAACATCCACGTCATTGCAATCCATATAACATTCCATTTATCCTCTTTGATTCTTTATGGCTTCTTGATTATGTGTTCCTCTAGATTAGGCACTGGGTCTAATACACAGTGGTTCTTGCTGATGTGGTATTCTGTGAACCTGTATTTGTTGTAACTGATCTCCTTGCTGTTGGTTGACGTCCTGAGCATGATAAAATGATTCCTTTGTTTGTGCGTTTCCTGCTTTCTGAGTTTGTGGTTGATTCCACCTTGCGCTCCCCTGTTTTTGACCTAACTGGAGTATGGCTTGTTCCCAAATAGCATCTTTAGTGGGTTGCTGCACCTCATGTACCTGTTGCTCTTCAAATAGTTATGCTCGTACCTGAACTTGATGGTGGGTATCTGCCGGATTCAGCCATAGTCTAATTGAGTTCAACAGCCTTCTGCTATATTGACAATTCTGGAATATATGATCTTCATCCTCATTTTCCTGTTGGCAAAATTTGCAATAGATTGTCAGCTCACTTCCAATGACTCCTCATGCCTGCAGATTCTTTTTCGTGGGTAGCCTTCTTTGTAGTAGTCTCCATCTGAATATTGAGACTTTCCTGGGTACAAATCTATTCCATGCCTTTTGTAACCCATCTCTTTGTTCAGTTTGGTATAAATCTGGCTTCTCTTCAAGAATTCTGCGGTAAGCATCTCTCACTTTGTATCTTCCATCCTTGCTCATTGAGTGCATGTATATGTCTTGTGATGTCACCTGCAAGTTAACAGTTTTCAACATTTCAGTTAAGGTATGGAGTTCCTCTTGCTCTCCCTCGTTCAAGTCTCTTCTCCACCTCCATACTCCCTCAATCCACTCCCCATGCCCCGAGACAGTGTTCCCCCTCAAACTATCTACCCGGTGCAATCTTATAAATTTTTCTGCTAGCCTAGACTCACCCACCCATAGGTCTGTCCAAAACTTTGTCACCTCCCCATTGCCCAACCTTATTTTCAGATTCTCCTTTAACCAACTCTCTCCCAAAGTTTTGTTTAAATCTAACCATATTTTGGATGGTTTTGACATACTCCTTATGTTCCCACCTGGAGCTACCCTTGCTTCGTCCTCCTTCAACTCTCTAATTCCCCCTACTGTCAGTATCCCTCTTTTCCTATACTTAGACCTGATAATGTCCCCACACACATTTTTTTCCACTTAACAATCTATCTCCCCATTTGCCTAACAATGCTTTGTTAAAATCAGCAATATAGTTGGTATAGAGTATTTAAAGATGATTTTTTTTATAATTAAATTTCATTAAAATAAAATTAGTAATGTACAAAGCGATCGCCCTACCTCCTACGATATATCAAGGCAGGAGACGGAATCAACTGATTACACAGGTAGCAAAGAGAACATTGAAAACATAGAAAGAAACAGGGTATCAATTATGGCTGTTAATGTTCTGGAATTTGCAACAGAGGCTGGGGACCCTTAGCCAATCGGTAAATCGCCTGCCTGGATGCTGGATGCTGGATGCTTCTTGCCGTGATCCACTGCCAGACATTTTGTTGAATCCAGTCGAGCAAGTGAGGGATATTAATCTCAGCATCGAAGCGGATTGCATTCCATTCGATCCAAAGTGACAATACTGTGGCTAGCCAAATCTGTGCACCGTCCTTCGTGGTAGCACTCTTCATATGCTTCTTTAGATGGTCCAGAATACTGACTGAACTGATGTGGGGAGCGCCAAGCAAAGATGACTTATTTTTTATTAAGATTCTTCAAATAACTTGTTTCCTCAATCACTTGGTAGAAGTTGGTATTCACTTTGATCAAACTATTTTATTCTGATCAAATAAGGCAAAATCATCCACTACGCGATGGTAAACATAGCCCAATATATTCCATTATTTATATTATATTACCTGTCAAGTTTGTATTAGCTCCCTTCTAAACTATTTCTGTTTCCATTATTGCTCGCTTCATTAAACTCCTTTTCTGAAGCCACCAGACTCCACCCAGATTAAAAATCTTGTACAAAAGTAACCAAAGTATGCTTTATCATGTCTTATCATAATGTTCTCATCTAGCTCACCAATTAAAGTTATTTTTTCCCATTATGAAAAAAGAATGGTCGTGGGCAAAGCCCTTTGAAAGAGAGTGAGTGAGCAAACGTTATCATTACCAAATCAAGAAATATTCCCACAATAACTTATGTATTACATAATTGTTTTCCAAAAATAGTTTCATTTGTAAATAAATGCGCATCTTTGTCACTTGTCTTAAATACCAGTCATTCTCAGGTTTCAACAATTAGCTTCTCATCGTACTCCATCTTCACTTGTCTTCATAAATATAAATAATATTCAACAAGTTTTGATGGCCTTGCAGAACAAGAACTATGTTCTTGCTATTTACATGGTTGTTTTGCTCGTGCATCAACATGTTTGCCAGACGTCCGGGGATGCAGGTAGAGATTTCCTCAGGCCACCACCGGTCGGATTCACAATCCGACGAAACAGAATGATGGAGGTATCCGCTTTCAGGCCGACAAATCCTGGGCCGAGCCCGGGTATGGGCCATGACAACCCTCCTGGCCGAGCCAAAAAAAACTGAGAAAAGATCAATGAGGTTATGAGAGTTGTCTCTTTTATTTTTGCCTTGATTTTTCTTTTTGAATTTCGGTCGAGAAGAAAGTTGTATGGTTCCGGGAAATTCAATTCAGATGTGATACAGGGATTGTTGCATGCATGCAACAAAATCTTACAATATGCAACAGTGTATTTCTCTTCATTTTTTCCTTTTCTCTTATGGATCGGAATTTTTGCGTTGTAGGCACTCATTGAGATATTTATATCACTAAATGTCCGAATAATATTACCTGTTGTTGAAATGTTATTACTATGAACTATCCAATTTTTTAGAAGTTATTTACCATCCATATATTGATTGTGTCTGCTGCCAATGGTGTATGACTAGAGTCAGAGGGCGGGGAGACAATGCCCTTGATTTTTTTCTATTTTGCTTTTTGTATTATTTTTCCCCGTTTAAATCTTCGCCCACTTACCCCGATGATAACACCTCTTCATGTCTTATTCTATTTTAGGGACACCAATTTACTTTTTGTACAAGGCTCATCATTCTCAGGTTGAATCGAACTAAATAATCGAATAATCAAAAAAATTAGTTATTTAATTATTGGTTTGATTTTTGGTTAATCGAATAATCAAATATTTATTATTTTTTTAATTTTTTCATTTTTTTTAATTTTTGTACTTTTAAAAAAATAGGAATTATGAAAGTAATACGTATTTTGAATAATCATTAAATATATGTAATATTTATTTAAAAAAATGACAATATTTCATAAAGCAAGTAAAATTTGAAGAAATGATCGTTGAAGCATGGAATAAAGTAAATGTCAAAAGTCAAAAGTCAAAATTGAAAATTCATGTATTATAAGGTTATTATGCAGAGAAGAAAACAACTCCGTTTTTCTTTTCATCAAAGTCCAAAACGACATCATTTTATAAACAACAAAAATAAAAATAAAAAGAAGAAGATAATTTTTGGTTATAACCGAAATCGAATGGGTAATAACAAGAATCGAACTGAATTGTGGTTATTCGGTTCAGTTAACCGTTGGTTTTCGATTTTTTCGCTCACCCCTATTTTTGTATTCACTTTCTCACTCTAATGTTTTTTGCTCCACCTTCTCTCTAAGTTAGCACAGTACAGTGGCATGAGAAGGGCCAAACTAACCTACTGATATTACTTTCTGACGCCGGATGCATTGGTGTTGGAGCGCGCTGTGATGGTGTCGCCTCCCCCTCCGGTAATGGGGCGTATGGAGGGGAAGGGGATTTTCCCTTGGATGACAAGGAAAATGACCAGGTGATTAAGAGGCCTACTCCAACTATGAAGGAGAAGGCAGCTGCTACTGGTACAAATGGTATTGCTCCTCTATCTTACTCGATGGTTATCAAACAACAAAAACTCCCAGATAATTGAATTGGGATGAGAGCTTGGGAGATGCTAGATGGGGTCATCGGCTTGAGCTTCACCGAATAGGAATTGGCGTTGATGAGCGAAGACCTCACACACTGCGTGGTAATGAAATTCTTATGGCGCCGATCGACCGTTGATACAATCCGCTGGACAATGCTGTGAACTTGGGGATTATCCAACCCTCCGCAGGCAAAGGTGACGGTCCTGGAAAGTCTTCATGTCCTCATCCAGCTGCATAATGAGCGAGATTTCGCTCATAGATGGACAAGGGAAGACCTGATTGATAGACGGAGCTTTCGCCTATTCAAGTGGACAACAGGCTTCTCTCTGAGAGCGTGAATCACCGTTGGCACCGGTCTAGATTCCCCTGTCAGGTCTATAAGAGAATTTCTATCGCAAGGACACCCTGCAAGTATTAGCCTCACTCTTTGGCCGCTACCTGGGTGTTGATAACATGACCCTGCACAGGTCACAAAATGAGAAAGTCAATATTTGCGTGGAAATAGATTTATCTAATGATCCTATAGACATAGTAGCGATCAGACTTGGATCACATGGAATTTGTTTCCAAAATGAGGAATACGAGAGGCGGGGACGCTACTGCTCGATATGCTGGAAGCAAGGGCACATAACTAGAGGATGTTTACACGTGAAAGGGAAGGAAACTCTCGTGGAGACAAGAATAACAAAAATATGGAAGAAGAAAGAGGAGGAACGGTCGGTAGGTCAGGCTATACATCCTGCCCAATTCATCGTCCAGAGGACGGATGCGGAGAGATGAACAAAAAAAGCTTGGAAACAGGCACCCTGTTGAGCCGTTTGTTGCACAACCGATTGTTCCTAATTTGAATGGAATTGTAAATGCTTCGGGGATGGAGAACAGTCAGGCAGATGCAAGGGACAACACAATTTATATCCAGGCATGAGCAGAACAACAATAAACTAGAAATTTGGATGAGGATCCGGCTAGGCGGAAAAATTCAGAAAAAATGAAAGACAAGGGAGCAAAAGTCAAGACAGGTTCAGACAGCTTCGTCGCCGGTAGAGACGGAAAGTGAATTTAACAAAGGAGAGAGTTTCGAAGTTATCAGAATTACTTGCAACGGGGATGCCGAGGCGAACACAGAGGGTGCATTCTCCGGTATAAGTTACGCAAATAGGAGGTATTGGCTCAGGAGATGGAGCCAATTCGGCCGGCGGTCAGGACTCTCGACCTCGCGTCCGGAAGCAACAGTTTTGAAGAACCCGACATGAGAGCGAATTTGGATTTGGGTATGAATGCGGCCCTAAACTTGTCCAATGAGAATTTTTGAACTACTGGGCCGCATGTCCAATTATGAAGGTGGGGCCCAAGTAAAAAATACTTTTTCCTGGAATGAGATAGGAGCGGCCGAGGAAAAGTTTTTTGGACTGGACCAGGGGCTATATGAGGAGCTAGGTTTGTCCAGTAACTCAAGAAAAAATCAGAAAGTTGTATATCCCATCGGATTTGGACTTGGAGTCTCCAAAAACAATAGCAATTGATGGTTTGATAGTCTGTTTGTACCTGAAAGCTGGTTCGGAACCGGAGGATGAAGACATAATTATCACGCCAGGTGTAGAAAAGGCCTATGAATCCGATGCCAGCCAAAAGAAATAAAGAAAGGTAGGGAAAAGGTAAAAAAGAAATTACCAATCCTACCTCGCATTTCCACCTGGCCAGCCAGGTAAGTATTCCTATCTTTTATTTCTGTCTATCTAATTACTCTATGGAATAATATATGTTTTTGGAAAATTAGAGCATTAGAAAGTCTAAAAATCATTTAAAACAGTTGCTTATTACATTTCGTGTTAGTCTTTTTACTATAGCTGAGCCTTTTAATTCCACTAATAATATGGGATAACTAGCTCTATTCTCTCATTTTTCGTGTTGCTGATAATGAGGTCGAAAATTGTGGGTCTTATGGAAAGATGAGGAGGATTTGATATAGTGAGTAAGTGTGCTCACGAAATTACGGGGAGATACAAAAAAAATGATCAATCCATCCTAGTTAACTTTGTTTATGGTAGATGTGAGTATATTCAAAGGAGAGAACTATGGCAATACTTAATATCGATCCAACCTAGGAACAATCATTGGATGGTCCTTGGTGATTTCAATGATCTTAGATGAAAAGCAGAAAAATGTGGAGGTTGTTTTGCCCCTCCCTACCAACGAGATAGTTCAATGACTGCCTTCAAAATTGTGCGCTGGTGGAGCTCCTCTCTGAAGGCGTGAAATTTTCATGGTGTAATGGACATAGGGGTATAACGAGAATCTAGGCCAAATTAGACAAAGTTTTGGTTAATAACAAGTTCCTGGGGTGGAAAGGGCATGCGTCCTACTCCCTTCTACTCAGAAAATCTTCAGATCATAAATCAATTATGGTCTCATTAAAGGATCCATATTGCGCCCACGACACTAGGCATTTTAGATTTCTAAATATGTGGACTAGGTGTGAATCTTTCAATGTCTTAGCCAAGGAACATTGGTCCAAAGTGAGCCGCGAGAATAAGATGCTAAATCTCGGAAGAATGATGAAAAATATGAAAATGAAGCTCAGAGAATGTAATAAGGTAACCTTTTGGAATAGTAGATGTCAAGATCCAGCAATTAGAATTGCGGGTTGAATAGATAGAATCAGAGCTATAGAAAGAGTTTGATGATAGACTGGATACAGAACTCATGGCCATAAAGGAAAATTAGTTGAGTGAGAAAATAGGGAGGTATCCAGACTAGAACAAGTAACAAAAAAGAAGTGGATAAAGGAGAGGGATAGAAATTCAAAATTCTTTCATGCCATAATCAACACTAAGAGGAATATAGGAATCATCAACCATATGGTACTGCAAGATGGAGAATCATTAAAGTGCATTATCATATGGTACTGCAAGATGAATATAAACAAAGCCAAATCCGCAATCTTCTGCTCAAATAAAATCAGTAATGCGAGTAGCGCAGGTATTATTCAATTAATAGGTTATAGGGCAGATCATTTTGCCACAAACTATGTAGAGGGGCCCCTGTTTACAGGTAGGGTTAACCGCGCTATTTTGGAGCCTCTCCTGGTGAAGATCAATAATAAAATAACTGGTTAGAAAGGGAAGATGCTATCATAGGTTGGGAGGATCACATTGATTAAGTATGTCCTTTCAAGTATCCCCATGCATATCCTGCATTCACGAGAATTCCCCAGTAAATATTGAATGACATCGGATGAAGGCTCACAAACTTTCTATCGGGGAGAGAGAAGGGAAGAAGAAGATGCATTAGAGAGCGTGGCATAGGATTTGCAAGCCAACAGAAGAAGGCGGACTACGCATAAGGGACCTAAAAGAGACACAAAAGGTTATGGCAATGAAAGTGTGCTTCAAGATTCTGACAAAACAACGCCTATGGAGCAAGTTCTTCCACACTAAATACAACAAACGAGAATACATCCTAATGAGAAAGATTAGAGGGACCGATTCCAAATTCTGGAAGTATGCTATGAGTATGAGGTCAGAAGTGATTGAGAATCTGAAAATTATTGTGAGAAAAGGTAACTCATCCTTTTGATTTGATAAATGGGTGAGCTCGGGACCTCTGGCAACAAATGCTACATTAGTGATAAATAAGGAGACCAAGGTGCAAGAGTTCTGGCAAGTTAATGAATGAAAGCTGGAACAAGTACAGGATATCCCCGAATTGGCTAAGTATGAGGAAATTAAGCACACGAAAATTCCCGAACATCATACAGAATCAAGGGGAGGATATTATCATCTGGACGCCAGAAGAACAAGGAAAATTCAGCATAAAATCAACGTTGAACTATATCATATCGAGGGCAAGTCAACAAATGGTTTTCATGCTACTATGGAATATGATCATCCCTCCACAAATGACCCTTATGTACTTGTCGAGTGTGGCAGAACTGCTTGCCGCTGGATGATAACATTCGAGGGAAGGAAGTCCAATTAGCCTCAATGTGTGGCTGTAATCCAAGACACATGAAGGAACTGATCACATTTTTCCTGACAGTGGCCTAGCGTCAGCTATATGGGATAGAGCAACCCTACTTTGGTATTCCTCACTCAAATATACAGACCTGGAAAGGACAAAATAGTTATTGGTTCTCCTTTACTCGAAAGGCTAATCCGAGAGGTGTTTTGTAGTCACCACCCCCGTCATTATCACTAGGTGCTTGTGGCTGAGAAGATAGAAAGATCGATTTGAAGACTCCCAACAAATCATGGACCAACTTTGGAGGCAGGTACGATACCTTATTATGGAAATTGTCGATTTTGTTGATCTATATTGTCTTTGCAGGTACCGGACCAGAGAATTCTCAAGCAATTAAACATACAAGTCAAAAAAAAGAAGAAGCAAGAGTTAGACAGATCACCTGGCAGCCGCCGACTCTAGGATCGAAGAAGATAAATTGTGATGGTAGCTGTGTGGGAAACCCTGGATCATCGGGTTGTGGAGGCATAGTACGTGATGAGTATTAACATCTCCTAGCTGCTTACTCTCAGCATTTTTGGACAGGAACAAACAATAGCTCAGAGTTTTGTGCAGTATCAAAAGGAATCAAGCTATGTAAACAGCAAGGATGAGACGACATAATCATAAAATTTGATTCGATGATGTTGGTTAACTGGATTCATCAAAACAGATGTGATTTATGGTACCTTTGATAGTTTTGGGAGGAACTTATGCAAATGTTGGCGGGCTCACATATATTGGTGCAACATTAGTTTAAGAAAGCCAGCAGCATTGCGAATATTCTTGCGAGGCAGAGTTCTATAGGAGAAAATTATAGGATTTTCAATGAATCACAAATGTCCAAGGAAAACAGGGGAAGACTTAAGGCCCGTTTTGCGCAGCCTTATTAAAATTATAATCTGCTTTTAATAACCTCGAATTACGAAATAAGTGTTTTGCGCA
>JAOWBN010214225.1:0-13692 GCA_028565015.1 Pinguicula moranensis
TGTACCTTGGAGGTGGAAAGTATATGGTTATTCAGGGAGAACCAGGAGCAGTAATTCGAGGGAAAAAGGTGCTTCTTCTTGTGAATAATTCTAATTGAACATACACTTCCATTCCACTGATACTTACAGCTAAGGTGTAGTGAAGTTTCTTGGTAGTGTTTGTTGAAAAGGGGTGCTTGTTCTTGTTGCATACCATATGATGCTCTCTAATCCTTGTATCAGAGTATCATTCAGACAACTATTCTAGATTTTGGTTGGTTTTCAATTTGTGTTCATCTGTCAAGCTTCTGCTATTACGCTGGACAGAGTGGAAACATATTTGTTACTTGTTTGAACCATGTAATGAAATGTGTCATCGATGAAGGACCAGCTGGCATTCTTTGTAACGCTTTCGGTTGGTCTCTTGCCATTTCAGGGTTCCGGTGGAATCACTGTGAAGAAAACCTCACAAGCTCTGATCATTGGAATCTATGAGGAACCAATGACTCCGGGGCAATGCAACTTGGTGGTGGAGAAGATGGGAGACTACCTTATTGATCAGGGACTGTAAACCCCATTTTGCGCAAACAATAAATATGAGTTCTGCTACTTGCAAGTTTTCATCATGATATTGTGTAGGTAGGTTTGAAAGTTTTGGTGATCGTCAATTCATTCTTCTAGTGTCTGGTTACTTCCAATGATTAATTTCGCTTGTACAGATATTTCATGTTGGTATGCATATTCTTTAGTTGTCTAGATTTTTGTAATTGTCCTATCTCATTATTAAAATCTAGACAAAAACATATCTGATTCCTTCCATGTCATAGGGGCTACGGAACTTTTTGGTTACGTTACGTCAAGTTTGAATTAATTTTCAATTAAAATTTTATCTCAATCAGAGTCGTCCGTCTCCAGTTTGTCCGAGTTTATTTCTTGTACGTTGGTGGGGATCTTTCTGGCCCCCATAAAGTGTATGTGGGACAAACGTAGAAAATTCTTTAGACAATTGTTGCCAACGTCGTCGATTCAATACCATACATACCATGTTTCTTTAATCTAACCTGCCTTCATCAACCCAACCCCAACCCCAACCCCTTCATATAATTTTTTAAAAAAGAACACGAGAGGATTTAATTTCCATTGTTCGCCAATAGGCTATGCTATGTCCTCGTTGAGCATCCAATGAGGGATTTCGCTCAGTTGCATTCCTTCAATCCATAAACAACATTCAATGCACAGATACAAATCAGTATGATCTTCTCTTAGCCAATCACAAACAACAATTATCCATAAACTCGATTGGATCTGTATTTGCCCCAAGGAGAACAATCTCTTAACGTCTAAAATAGCACTAGAACCGCGATGTGTCTCCTCCACTCCACCTTTCTGAACAAAGAAGAAATCGACCGCTGGAGAGTCACTGAGAGAATTTGCTCACACCGCTCGAGAGCGAATTCTCAAGTTAGTCGCTCCAATCAAAATGGATGAATAATGAATAAATGGACTGATCAATTTCCATCGCATGTATGCCCCTTTAATTCGATTGTCTTCAATAAACAGCTTCTCCTGGAATCTGAGTCGTCCATCACTTAGCAGTTCGATGGCCATTTGGGAAAAGGAAATTCGGGATTCCTGAATCCCATTTACCCGAGATCTCAAACTCCCAAAAATTTTGGGAGTTTGGGTACTCAGTCCTGGACCTGGACCGGGACGATGTTTATCGCTCCTAAAAATAGTTCAGGATAGGAACCGAAATTCCCGAAATGGGATATACCCATTTTGTTAATCCTAAAATGGCTTACAACGTCGTTTTAGCCTTTAGGATTTTACCTACACCTCTTTGTTGCCTACGCATGACGTCGCCGAGATTTCAGTCTTCAGATTTCACAATTCCAATTTCCAGATTAGGGTGCGATTGCGAAAGTTGAAACTATGAACTTTTTCTTCGTCGGACGCTTCCTACGCTATGCAAGATTTTAGATTTCTCATTTCAGATTAGGGTGCGGTGCGAAGCGACGCAAAGAAGAGGTTGCAGGCGATTTCTTTAGCGTTCAATTTTCAAATAAAGGGGAAAAGAGGTGGGAGCGATTTCTTCAGCGTTCAAGGTGAGAGTGTTCTGTCTGTCCATCTTTCAGGTTTGGGTTCACACTTTTGAAGTGTAAATGAGATTCTTGGTGAAGTGTGAATGAGATTTCAGATTATTGGTCTTATCGGTGATGTGTGAAAGAGTGTTTTAACAGTGAAGTGTGATGTGTTCTACTTAGTCTTGTTATTGTCTGTCCCTGAGATTAGAAAAATGAAGTGTATGTTAGAGCGTTTTGTTTAATCTTGGTGAAGTGTGAATGAGATTAGTCTTGGCAAAGTGTGAACGAGATTAGTCTTGGTAAGGTTTTAATAGTGAAGTACCTATTAGAGCATTATGTTTAGTCTTGGTGAAGTGTGAATGAGATTAGAGCGTTCTGTTTAGTCTTGTTATTGTCATTCTCTGAGTTGTTTTTAACAGTGAAGTGTCTATTGTTTTAACAGTGAAGTGTGAATGAGATTATTGGAAAAGTGTGAATTGTTTTTTTAACAATGAAGCGTTTGTTGTTAACACTGAAGTTGCAAGCTTTTTGCAACCATTTTTCTTCTTATCTTTATTGTTATTGTTAGATTATTGGTGTTTATCCTTTACAAACAGTGTGTTCCCATTAAGTAATTTGTAATATAATAGCTTTATTATAAGTAATATATTAGGATAATAACTTACTTGTCCTGCTTTGTGTAAAGACACTCTGGAATCCTTTTTGGGCAGCCAATTCAAGATGATATAATGTATGTATCCAAGAACTAGAAACATACTTTGATTAGATAGAGTGATGATGAATGGCTTGTTTAATTGTTTCACATTCTTTGTTAGTAAAACAGTGTGTTGCCCTTCTCGTTATTGTTATCTTTATTATTATTTTTTTTATTATTATTGTAGATGTCAACACCTCTATTGAAATAAAAGAAGAAGACTTTGAACAAGTTCTCAACAGATTGAAGAAACACTCGGCTTCAGCAACACCCTCACCCCTACCCTACCCCCAACCCCCAACCCAAAAAAGGGAAGACCATGGCACTTCAAATGCCTGGGAACATTTTGTTCCTATTATAGGGCCAAATTGTAAGAGAATGGGAGAGGCACAATGAACATTGCAAAGTAATAGTTTCTTATTGTAGTAAAGTTTCAGGGACTTCTTGTATGCTGAACCATATAACGAAGTATTGTAGTAAGATTTTATGTGGGCCTATTGTCGTTGATCGGCTTCAAAAGAAAATCACGTTTGATGCTTCATCATCGGGGAAGAATATAATGTTAGATACTTATTCTGAAAAGCGAATCTGTAGGTTGCTTGTTGAATTCATCATTAACGAAGAGCAACCGTTTCTGCTTGTAGAGAAACATGGTTTTATAACTTTTCTTCCTTATGTTAGTCTTTTCTTATATTTTATATGTTTCCTTCTTGGATGGTGAATTAGTGATATATGTTTGGCTTCTTATATAGGTTTTGATGATCACCGTTGATAATGCAACAACAAATGACAAATGATTAAAGACCTTGAAGAATAACATGCAAATTGACATGGAGGCTAATCTTTATGATGATGATCTATACAAAGACATTGCTATGGATAAGGAGCTATGGGACTAATTGAAGGTGGAGTTTTGTTGGGCCATAAAATTTTGCAAATAAGGTGCTTGGTACACATCTTGAACTTGATTTTCCATGATGAACTGAAGGAACTAGATACCTCAGTAACCAAGATGAGAACGATGATCAAATACGTCAAATATTCCCCTCAATGGGAAGAAAATTTCAAAAAGTACATTGAAGAAACCTCGGGCAGTGGTTTCCTGCAGATGGATCTATGTACCATTTGGAATTTCACCTACCACATGCTTCAATCTATACACCAACATCAGGCTGCCTTTCAAAGGATGTTGGTGTACGATGATTGATGTGAAATCAACTGCACCATATGCACGTGAGCTAGTAGAAGGAGCCGAAGCACGGGCAAACCAACTTGACAACAAGACACTAGCTTGGCCAAGTGGACCCATCACTTGAGTTTGAGCTAAGAAGCTCAAAGAGTCACTCGAGGATTTTGTGGCAAAATGGTTAGCCGCGGTGAATAGTTCATCGTATGACTCCTACTAGTCCAATGAGTCACAATTCCACCTCATAGCTTGCAAAGAGGCTTGAAAACATGATTATGGTCACATCCAAGGGGCGCATATCAATCGAATAGACACCTATTTTCCAGTTGATGCATCCCTTCATCCAGATAACACATCTCTTCCGAACGGTTGTAATCCTTCATGAACGGATGCACCTCTTCACCAAAGCTCGCACCTTTTTGCCAATAGTCACATCCATCCATCAAGGGACATGTTTTTTTAATACATTGTATCTTTTCAAGACAATTGCATGTCATGGAAATAGTGCATTGTCCTTTTGCACTTTTTCATTTAGACTTTGATTCGTGCCTATAAATAGTTCGTGAACTCCTTTATGTATACTTAGCTTTTGATTATTGAAATAACATGTGAGGTGTGTCCTCCTTTTCTCTTACAAAGGCTCTTAGACTTATCTTTTTTTCACTTAAAGTTTAGTGGCGTCTACTTACGATTTTATCCTTGGTTTTCGATTGATACAAGTTCTCTTCAAAGTTCTATTTGGTGGCGATCATTTTACAAACGTTACCTTGGTTCCCACCTCTTTATAGGTCATGGGTCAAGTGTACAAACAAACTAGTTTTTTCGATCTTGGGGTTGAACCACAAATAATGGGTATTGAGTTTTGTCACATTTGTTGGCAAGGTTCATATCAATGATGGCTTAATGGGGATTCTGAATTAACGAGGAAATGATGGAAATAGGGTGGGACCTGGTCAACAAACAACCCCAGAATGGGATCGCATAAAAACATTTGTGAGTTACTTGCAAGTGTTTTATCTGTTGGGATAGTGACTTAGAGCACCAATCGTATTGATGGTGCACTTGTTAGTTTTGTGAGTTGGATGATTTATATCATTTTGTCCCTCAAGTTTTTGTATGTATTGCATGTATCATTCGAGTTGATGACTTGATTTGTGAGATTCCATGAATGATATTTAAAAACTCTAAATGAGTCCCTAGTCTTATATCATTAACACAAAGCACAAGATGATTATAAGGACTAGCATGTGGATTAAGGCATCATCATGTTTTACAGATAATTGATACGAGGTATCTATTTAATCACATAAATATGTGTGTACAAGGTACATGGTATTGGACATGACCCATGTTGACTTGATGTATGAAGTGTGTTTGTGTCATCAGCAAAGTCATAGATAATATTGATTTTGTTATGAAAGATATTCAGAATTTTAAATTATTAACTACGTGAAATTATCAAACGTTTCTTTTAACTGAGGGCTACAAAGGTAATTTTTGAATATTCATGACTCATGCTAGAGTTTATGAATGATCAAGAAGATACCTTTGTCCATCTCACCTTATGTGAGACTGGTGATATACCTGGGTTCCTTGATGCAGTGATAATTATCGTGTATGCATTTGTGATTATGGGATAGTCACATATAAACAATTATGTACTGAGGATCAAGAAAATTAATTAATGGTCAATGATGAAACATTTCTATGCTTGACATTAATTAATGGATATTGCGCGACGAAGGAATTAATTCTAAAGGTGATTAAAGGATCATGATTTGTCTGTACTAGATCAGATGATCATAATACATTGCTAGATGCCAATTATGATTTATAAATTAAAAATAATTAATTTATTACCGATCCAAATATAGATCCTACCAGGTCGCTCTATTTGACGAGCTGAAACACATAAGATTAATTATGTGTGACATAATTAATGGGTTTCAAAAATGGATCAAGATTGGGCCAAGTCGAATTAATCGGGCTTGATTAATTTGACGGTCCAATAGAAGAGAGGAATTGGGCCTCGGTGAGACCAAGCCCAATTCGAGAATAATTATTGCTAGGGGCAATTTAAGGCCGATGGGCTCGATTTATTCGAATCAAACACATTATGGCTAATGGGCTCGATTTAATCGCCCAATCGAAGGTCTATAAAGGCATTGCCTTCTCACGCGACGTGCATCGGGTTTTTTTTTTGCCACGCCTCTCTATCTCTCGAACCATAACGAAGAAGAAGAAAGCGTCGTTTTTCGACGTTCTTTTGTATGTTCGAAGCCTGAATGGAGGTCTAGCAACCTCGTCTCTTTCGTCTAGGAATGCACATGGCAGAGGGCTCGTATTTGGAGGCTATCGTGACCGGGGAAGACGACAAGAGCTTGATAACTCGCCTGGAAGATAAAATATTTCCGACTCCTAGCCTTAGGTCGAACATTAACACGATTAGATCCTGGTTCGATTAGGAAATCACATGAATTTTAAATTTCTGTTTTTTCATGTTAAAATCGAAACCCTAGCCAGATTTCCAACATTATCAAACCACATTGACGTTCTTCGCATCGAATTCCTACATTGCAAACCTCTTTTTAGGGGAGTTGTACCATTTGAAAAGGCAATTGAATATAGGGCTGCTTATTCGTTATTACCGATCAGTATTCAGTAATACCGAACCGAATCGAAAAATTTTGGTATTCGGAAAATCAAACCGATACCAAACCGAAATACCGAAATACAAAAAACAATTGATATTTCGGTATTCGGTTTTTTTATTTTTTTAATATTTTGGCCTATTTTATTATTCGTATTTCGGTATACCGAATACCGAAATACCGAATACCAAACCGATTAAAAATTGGTACCATATATCCATACCGATACCAAACCGATTAAAAATCGATACCATATATCCATACTGATACCGTTACCGAAATACCTAAATACCTAAATACCGAACTTAATCGGTATTTCGGTATGGTAACCGAATGTTGATCGCTATTTTAATACCAATCGGTATTTTTGAGTAGCCCTAATTGAATACATTTATGGAGATCAGAGACACGTTCGTTGAAAGATGGCAAAGATGATGCACAAAACGTATGTAAAATATTGGGGAGAACTTTCTGGTGAGGATGATCTGACGCTTCGTATGAATAGATAATGTTATTGCCTTACTTTATTAATTATTATATTTTCAAATACTATATACATATGTGTATTTATCTTATGTTTAATGTTACTTCTATTGAATATGAACATATTCCTATTTGTGGCAATAATTCTTAACTAGAGGTGTACGCTCAAATGATTCAAGTATTAGTTGCCAAAGATTATCAGGGACGACAAAAGCGTCAAAGTGGTTGAATTAGCTAAGAAAACGATAGAAGATCTATACTCTGCGTACAATTCCCTATATGGTGGAAAAATGACCCTTTTATTGCTCATGCCTCATGCTCTGATACCATGTTTTTAGACTGAATAGGTATCAATTTGATTTCTATTGCATTAATCTCATTATATTTGATTACACTTTCAAGATCAAGAAGGGGCAACATCTAGTAGTAGTTTGGTAGATGATCCATTTGCACATAGATGGATACAACAAATGGTCGGCAACCTAACAAACAGACAGAGTTGGAATTGTACTTGTTTGTTAACCCTGAGACCTTTAAAAGCAATATTTTAGAATGGTGAAGTACAAAGATATTACGTATTCGTTGTTTGCTAGAATGGCAAGGGAGGTGCTTGCAATACCTATATTGACAGTACTCTCAAAAGCTGTGTTCAGCACAGAAAGCCGTGTTCTTAATTCTTATAGAACCAAATAGGGTATGGGAACGCCAAAGGGTCCCATACTTACTCAAAATCGGTTGAGGGATCACAATGAGATATCTTCTCGGGGTCATGAATATGATGATGGCCTAGAAGAACCAGATGCGTATGAGTTTGACAGAGATGATATATAATATTTATAATTTCATATTAGTCATTTTTTAAATCTATTTACATCTACTCTTAATTAATTAAATGCTACTTTTTATTTTTTATTTCTGCATAGCTTGTATCGAATCCCGACAACATGCTTGAGGGAATCAACCTCGAAAACCTGCATATTCGAGATGAATATCATGCTTCTTGCAACTGAATCGAGCACCTTTTGGATTGTCTTGCTTTCATGACTATAACTTAATGTCTATGCTCATGATTATCTTGCAGTTTTATTGCTTTCATGGTTTTTGATTCTCTTGTAGACTGCAGTTTTATTTTATTTGCTCATGTTGTTGCATTATACTCTGTTCATCTTCATCTTGTAGCCTGTAGGATATGTATTGTATTGGCAGTTGGATAACGGCTTTGTTCATCTTCATTTTTCTTTGTTCACATTCATTTTGCTCTATAGCGCTTGTAGGATATGTATTGGCAGTTGGCTAATGGCTCTATTCATCTTCATTTTTCTTATCAATGCAATCGTCATCTTGTACAACCAACTGCCAAGGTGTTCTATTGCATAGGTAAGGTAAGAGCAAGAACAACAATTGGAAACCTCTTGTAGTCTTGCTTGTAATTTGTACAATGGACCATCAGTTCAAAAATCCCATTCTCAGGATAAAAATAAATTGCCCAAATAAAATGAGAATTCAGGAGTTCCCATTCTCATCCCGTAATCCCGAAGTCTCAAATTTTTTGGAACTTTGGGATTATGGGAACGAGAACGCTCGTGCTGCTCCCGAAATATTTTGATCCGGGAAATTAGAATAACCCTTTCCCTTACCGAAATCCGTATTGGTCATCCTTAGCTCCATGCGAATTGTTGGACTTCAACTTACCCAACATGATGGATCAAATTTTTGGGGACCAAAGTTTGTACTTGTTTTGGATGGAGGGTTTATTAAAAAATTTACATATGAAAAAATGTGTTATCTTAAACTTGGAAGGACAATGCCCTCAACCTTCCTTTACCCTATGTATATATATAGCACGGACATGTGGCTGCGTTTAGTAGCATGTTTCTGGGCGGATTATGTCGGATAACTGAGGATTTTCAACCTTAGCCGCCGTTTGGTGCACACACACTTATTATCTTAGGGTCCGAAGGATTTCGTCTTGATCCAACCGGGTCCAGGATAATTGAGTGTTTCCGCCTCATTTGCTGTCCGTCCATAATGCGTAATCCTTCTTTTATCCGCCGTGTAAAGTTATAAAAATGCCCCTAATTTTCAATCAAATTACAAGATACTCATGTATAAATAACCAAAATATATTCTACCAAAATTCATCCACTGCCTTCATTTGTGACGAGAGAATTAAAAAGAATTCAAAATCTATTCCGTACAATTCATAAACTTCGTGCACACTGCGTTTGTTTCATAAAATTACCTAAAATCAATATCTGAATTCGGGTTCTCAAAGTCATTACCTTCTTGGCATCACAAATATGGGCTCTCTGTTTCCTGCAACTCCTTGAAGCATTACGACCCATTTGTTTATCCTTGTGATCTTTTACACCCATTTGTGTATCTTTGTGACTCTAACCTCTCTCTCTCACAAAGCCGGTCAGAAAATTGCTTGATCTTCTTTCTACTCCTGCCATAGTTCTCTTTCGTTGTCCTGCTAATGATGTCTTGAACGTCACTATCAGTTACTCATTTCCTGGCGACAACTTATCTTCAGAGTCTTCCATGGGCGCGGTGCAGTCTTGATCAGACAAATATTATGCATACGAACTTTTTTTTTTATATACAAGGGAGGATTTAATCATTTGAATCTCAACTAATTTGACAGCGGTTGTGGCGGGCGTTGGGCGATTCCCGGTGGGAGGTTTTCCATCTTCTTCGGCGGAATAGAGAAGCGAACGGGAAGAAATTAGGGTTAAAATTTTTTTGGATTCGTATACCTAAATTGTGAGGGTAATTACGTAAATGCATAGAATATTAAAGTTTGGGGGAGAATCCATCGATTGTCCAATGCTCCCAAGCACCTTCTGTCAATACAGGGATAGCCCACCTATTTTGGGGGAGAATCCATTGATTGTCCAATGCTCCCAAGCACCTTCTGTCAATACAGGGATAGCCCACCAATCTGACTCGAGCTATGTACCAAGATCCCTAAAAAGGGAATTGACAATGTGATAGACATGACATTCAAATTCGGTGAAGAGCGGACGATGACTATGATCTGAATGTTGAGTTGCTTAGTGATCTACTATGATGCTAGGTTAGCCATGTACCAGATCATCTGTGGCTATACCAGAAGGGGGTATGAAGCTGGTGCAGGGTAACCAGATTAATTGCAAAGATTTTAGCTACTAGATCTACTAGGAAGTAAAGATCTCATTGCCTGTACCTAGACTTCTTCTTGTACTTTATTTTCTTGTACTTTATTTTCTTGTACTTTATTTTCTTTCCTTTGTAAATACTTAAATTTTAGTTAATGAAATTTGGCTTATATAAAAAAATAAACAGTGAATCTACTAAAATCCGGTGCATAAGTAGTCCCAGAAACCCCTACAAAATAGGTGATTAAAAAAATTCACCACACAAACCTATAGTTATCCGCGAGCCAGGATAACTATAATTCTGCTACCAAGCGCAGCCTTAAGGTACTAGCTGGAGTTGCTCCTATTAACTTCTATTTTTTAAATTTTCTATGATAGGTTTATGATTTTTTTTTTCTTTTTTAGCACTTCTTTATTAACTTAGGCACCCCTTAACAAACCGTAATATGCCATTCTAAAATACGTATACTTACATATCAATGAATCATTTCTATACTCTTTTGTAACTAATAAAGAATCATTTTTGTTAGTGAAATTTTTCATCACACGATTTACCAATGTTCAATTATAAAAACAAAACAAAACAGATCTTATCAATTCCAAATGTTCCCAAAATAAGGGTTTTAAAATGCCTAAAGCAAGGAATTTGATTGGAATGTACTCGTATATAATTTACATAAGATCACCAATCTTTCTACCATAATTTGAAAACATGATTTCATTTTTATTGAATTATTCAACTTTCTGAGAAAACTCGATGCAAGATCACGCGGCGGACTTTATTTTGGACAAGAATTTTTTTGGTCCCAGATTCGTGTATTGGGTGTGGATGGAGAGGAGAATGATATAGCGCACGAAGGTTCAGCCGCACGAACGCAATAAAAGGCAAAACGGTTGAATAAAATCAAATTATCATTTTGTCCCTTCTCTTGCGTATCACCTAAGACAACAAGCCACGGGACAGAACAGAAGGGTCATGTCGAATCGGACAGTCCAGATAAGGCCATAAGGGTGAGGGGGGTCAGTTTCTCTAACATCACAGACAGTTGCACCGAACGCCCATCACTCCCCTACCGAATTCAGGACACGTGGATGTCGGTGACGCGATCCGCAAACCCCAGAGCTTATCCAATGGGGTACATGAATAACATGCTCAGTTTGTCAAAAACCTTTTCTCCACGTGTCACCATCCCTGCCTGCTGCCCACAGATTGTGGAGGACCCGGTTGCCTCAGAGTCAAGTATAAGTATACTGATAAGGAATAGTGGCTCACGGTCCATGAAGCAAAAGCAGAGCCTAATCCATTCGTTCTCTCCTCCATTTTCTTCATTTTCTGAGTTCTGTACCAGATGAATAAGTGTTGATGAAGATGAAGAATTCGATGAATTTCAACATGGCAGAAATTGAAGAAGCTCATCTCCTCATTCGTGATTCGTGGTTCAGATATGGTCAAGGGTTTGACAAATGCACGTCGTCTTCATCTATTGGGGAAGATTCGTCAATTGAGTCTAATGGGTCTTCATCGGATACGACGGACGACGCCTCTTCGTCGTCGGCACCGTCGTCTTTGACAAACTCCGGTGGAATTCAGTGTGATCTTTCCGAAATCATGAAGCAGCTGCCCATCAAGTAAGTTGATTTTCTTGATTTCGTTTACCCTGTAACTTGATGGTGTTGTTCCTTCAACTTTTTTTTTTTTGGTTAAGCTGTTGTTCCTTCAACTTGGAAGGCTAAAAATCCAATCTTGCTATATTTGCAGAAGAGGAAGAGGTCTGTCGAAATTCTACGAGGGGAAATCGGAGTCTTTCGCATCGCTTGCGAGGGTTTCAAGCAATGAAGATCTGGCGAAGAAAGCAACTCCGTACTACAGAAGGAGTCTCAAGGCTTCCAAGAGCTGGGGGAATGGATTGAATAGCTACAAACCTTATACTCTACCCAAGGCAATTATAACGAAGAAAAATGCGAAGAATTCTTCTAGTTACTCGCCATTTTCAACGAAGTGAGGGAGTTCTCTGACTGACGGCAACACAACCCTTGCTCCTCTGCACCAGAATTTGGAATGTTGAGGAACATGAACATTACTTCTAACTGGATGGTCTACAAATGAAGAGTTTGGTTCTTTCAGATTTGTAGATCACTTTGTGTAAGGATCTGTAATGGAGCATTGGCAAGAATGGACAGCAAAGGTGCATACTATGATTTTCATAAGCTAATGCGTGGAACTGGGTTTGCTGAATACTGTCTAACATTGTTAAACACTTGATTCCTATAATACCTTGCTTGCTTTGGACGGGAAATCAAGGCAACCCTCATTATTACAAACATCTACTTAGGAAGATGGATGGACTCATGGTGGTATGGCTACTGCACGATTGCTTCTCTGTTTCAGACTTGTTTGGAAATTCTTCTCCGGAGTTATACCTTGCTTGCTTTCGACGGTAAGTCAAGGCCATTGCTGCCAAAATTGTAGATAGTACGGAGACCGCCGCTAACAGCTGAAAGTATTCCATTCCACTGTCTTAGTTTCGACTTTATTAACATCTCCTACGTTGTGGACATCATGGCCAGAGGCAGCTGAATTTTCCTGTTGAATTTCTTCAAAAGCAGATTTTGCTTAAAGTTGAAGTTCCTGCAACTTAGGCGTTGTTTTGCGCATACCTTCTTCTACTATTTCTTTTATTACTTCTTATTTTTAGATAGAATGGTGTTTTGCACAAGTACTTAAAATATAATTATTTTTAGAATAAAGGTGTCTCGGAGGGACTGAAATTTTTCGGAACCGCCGTGCTGAAGCCCCCAGTGGGGATCCCAATTTCTTCCCTGTCCATACCATATTCAGTGGCATACTCTCTTTCACCAGTTCTTGCATGAATGAGTTGAGGAGCACAAGTTTCCACTTCAGGCTCAACGTTATCAACGCATGCCACAATCTCATCTTCTGCTTCATTCTTATGTTGTTCCACCATGCTCATACGGGAGAGCATTTCACTTTCCCAAAGAATAATTCAAGCCTCTACACTTTCATCACCTTTTTCATCTAAGAAATTCATAGATATCCTGACCTTAAGTTCAAACTCGTCAGCTCTTACATCAACTTCTCCATCTTCATGCATATTGTTTGTAACAAGTTTCTCCTCAAGTCCCCCAGGATAACCCCAGCGGGTTGCCCTAGTAGTCAAGAATGCCCCCATAAGTCTCCCCCTTATATGAGCGGGAGGTTGTGGGTTCGACTCCCACCAGAAGCAATGCTGGGGTCAGACTCCGGTTTTATAACTATGTGATGCAGGAGCATCTGGAGTTAATCAGCCATAATTTTGGCTACAGGTGTCCGAATGGATCATATGACATCAATTTTTTGCAAATTTCGATGTTTTTTTTTTTTTTTTTTTTCCGAAAACGCATTTTTATTATTTCTTTCATTTTTTAGAAATAATTTGCTGTCAATCTTGAAGTCAACTGATTTTCGGATTTTAAG
>JAOWBN010214236.1:0-13692 GCA_028565015.1 Pinguicula moranensis
TTAAAATTAATGGGATTAATTTTAACTAGTTATTTTGCAATTGGGCTCGAATTAAATTCGAGCCCAATCAATTAAATGGTTAATGGGCTTCTTGGCCCAATAACACTAATCTTAAGTGATAAGATTAGTTGAGCGGTGAAAGTTCCGTAACTTTGTCGAGAACGGAAAAAAACACGGACGACTTCTCTGCTTCTCCTTTGCGAAACTCATGAACAGAGAAAATCCGACCGAGCCATCGCCGTTGATTCGCCGTTTTGTGGTCTAGCAGCTACCTTCAGTTTATCCAGGGAGTGCACACGTAGAGACCCCATAATCTTGGGAGTTCCGTGACTAACATCGCACGGATTGTTTGGAATTCCGGCGAGCCTCTTCGGTTTTTCCGGCGACTACGAGGTTAGTATGCTATCCTACAACATCTATTACACGTTATAAGCATGTTTGGGCATCGATTTCGTTGTTGGTTCGAAGTTGAAAGTCTTCGATACGTTTGAAATTGGCCCGATTGATTCTCACACATATGTCAGCTCGGATAGCAGGACCTCTTGTGTATTTGAGTTAGTGCATACTGATGTATGGGGCCCGTGTCCTACTACATCAGTCAGTGATTTTCGATACTTTATGACTTTCATTGACGATTACTCTTGAGTTACATGACTATATCTGATGAAGACAAAGAGTGAGGTGTTTAGATTTTTTAAAGATTTTCGTAAACGTATTCAGACACAATATGGAGCAACAGTAAAGATATTGAGGTCAGACAATAGGGTAGAGTACACCAACAAAGCATTTGCAGAGTATTTGTTATTACAAGAAATCCGACACCAAACAACATGCCAATATACTTCAGAGCAGAATGGGGTGGCCGAGAGAAAAAATTGTCATCTTCTTGAGGTTGTTCGGAGTATGATGATTGCTATGAATGTCCCCAAGTACCTATGGGGCCAAGACGTGATAACAACCATCTTTTTGATCAACAGGACGCCCTCACGTGTGTTGGAATGGAGGTCCCTGTTTCAGGTTTGGAAAGGCTCAAAGGGAGACATTCTTCCTTTGAGAATCTTCGGTTGTGTGTGCTTTGTACAGGATCCAGACCAGGGGTAGGAAAGTTAGATTCGCAGGCTATGAAGTGTGTCTTTGTGGGGTACTCTGCTACTCATAAGGGATATGTGTGTTGGTATCCAGTTGAGAGGAGACTGTTCGTGAGCATGAATGTCACATTCCGAGAACATGAGTCATATTTCTCCCATGCGGTGTCTTCATTCCTTGATGACTCGCCAGATTCGAGAGGTATACGATGCGGGGGGGAGGAGTAGTGATATGGGGATCTAGTGATCATACGAGTTAGAGATGTTTCTTGCCCTTGCCATGCTACTGATTCGATAGTAGAGAATGATACTGGAGAAAATTTGAGTCATAAGAGTGGACAGGGGGATCCACCATTAATGGATGTTTATTGCCCTTGCCTTGTTACTGAACCGGTAGTAGAGAAGGATACTGGGGATAATTTGAGTCATAAGATAAGAGTGGTCATGGAGAGCCACCATTAATGTACATGTGACATCATCCCCATGCTATGTGGCAGAGGAAAGAGAGTATTAGAGATCTGCCAGTGTCGCATACGCCTGTCTCATGCCCAGCATCTTTGTCTGTCTCGACTCCGGGGGCACCTTCATCTTCATCAGTCTCTTCAGGCGATATTACTCCTTCCCCTGCTTCCCCTGATATTATTCTTCCTATTCCCCAGTCGGTTAGGAGGACCACTCGCAGCTATGCAGGGGTTCGAGCTAACAGGTAGGTGTTTTCCCCAGATATTGCTCATCCGCATGATATTGCCGATTCTATTTCCTACTCGCATATACTTCCTGACCATAAATCTTTTGTTGCATCTTTGGATAGTGTCTCGATTCCTAAGTGTTGGCAGGTGACTAAGGCAGATTCCAGATGGAAAGCCACTATGATAGAAGAACTTGAGGCCCTGACAAAGAACAAAACTTGGCAACTTATACTGTTGCCACCCGGGAATAAGGAAGTTGGATGTAAGTGGGTGTTCACTATGAAGCAGAACCAGGAGGGTAGAGTTGAACGCTACAAGGCACGCCTTGTAGCCAAGGGATACAGTCAGGTCTATGGGATTGACTACGATGAGACCTTCGCACCTGTGGCAAAAATGAGCACAGTCATGGCTCTGATCTCGATAGCAGCAAACAAATGATGGAGATTACATCAGCTTGATGTGAAGAATGCATTCATTCATGGTGACTTGTTGTAAGAGGTGTATGTGGAGTTTCCTCCAGGATTTGGCACTAGTCGAACTGCTGGTCAGGTATGTAAGCTCGAAAAGTCATTGTATGGCTTGAAACAATCTTCTCGAGCTTGGTTTGACAGATTTAGAAAAGTTATGGTTGGCATGGGTTATCAGCAGACCAATGCTGACCATACTGTGTTTTTTAGGCAAGATGGTCATCATACCACGATGCTTGCAGTGTACATGGACGGCATATTAATTACTAGTAACGATGAGAGAGAGATTGTGAGCTCAAGGTGAAACTGGGTAAAGAATTTAACGTAAAAAGCTTGGGGCAGATGAAGTACTTCCTTGGGATCGAGGTGGCCCTTGGGCCAGATGGAATTGTTTTATCGCAAAGGAAATATGCTCTATACTTGTTGTAGGAGGCAGGGATATTGGGTTGCAAGCTTGCCAAGATACCGATTGATCAGAGGTCAAAGTTGAGTGCAGAAGCAGGAAAGCCAACTGGCAGAGAGAGATACCAGAGACTGGTAGGCCGGTTGATATATTTGAACCATACTAGACCGGATATATCATTTGTTGTGAGCTTAGTAAGCAGGTACATGCATGATCCTAGACAGGGCTACCAGATTTTGAGATACCTAAAGAGTGCACCAGGAAATAGACTAATCTTCCAAAAGAATGAGAACCTAAACATTGAAGGTTATTGCGATTCAGATTGGGCTAGTTGTACTAATGATAGGAAGTCCACATATGGATATTGCATGTTTGTTGGAGATAATATGGTCTCCTGGAAAAGTCAGAAACAATCGGCGGTTGCCTGTTCTACAGCTGAGACCGAATACAGATACATGGCTCTAAGTGTTACTTAGATGATTTGGTTGAGATCCATGTTTGTGCAGCTCAAGATGGACCATGGGTTTCAGATGAAGTTGTGGTATGACAACAAATAAGCTATCAATACTGCCAACAATCCAGTGCCACATAATAGAACCAAATATGTGGACATCGATAGGTTCTTCATCAAATAGAAGTTGAACAGTGGGTTGTTGGAGCTGAGTCACATGGCCACCAAAGAACAAGTTGTTGATGTGCTGACCAAAGGTCTTAGTTCCCTAGATTTGGAGAGACTTTGTAACAAGATGGGCTTAATGGATATCTTCCGCCCATCTTGAGGGGGAGTGTTGGTATTTAGATATTAGTATAGGGAGCTAGTCGTAATATGTTACAGTTGTGTTGTATTTAAGACTTTATGAATTTCAATTTCCTATCATCTCCATCATATTTAGAATGTAATCCCAGTAGATTGAATCAAATACCTTATGAAAATCTACTTTAAAAAGGACACACTTCGTCCCTGTTTCTTTGTCAAATCAATAGCTTCATTGGCACATAAGATGTTGTCTCCTATAAACCTCTTTGATAAATCCAGACTGACTTTTAGAGATCACAGTATGCATGACACGTCTCAGTCTGATGGAGAGTAGTTTTGAGAAGATCTTGTATGCATATTTTATCAATGAGATTGGTCTAAAATCACTTGAAGTAGCCCCATTTACTTCTTCATGCTGTAGAGCTATGAATGAAGCATTCAGTCCCCCTGAAATTTTTTCTGAATAGTAGAAATCTTGTATGAACTTCATTATGTCATCCTTCATAATGTGCCAAAACCGCAGCATGAATCTGAGATGTATCCGCCTGGATTAGAGCTCTTCGGGCCATTACAACTCACAACAACTTGCTTAATTTCCTCAGAAAACTTTGCAAGTAGATCATCATTTTCACTTGCTGAGACCATCTGAGATATAGGGATATTAATTGTAGGATTTTGATTTTGTCCATTGCAAATGGAGCTGGATGAGTCATCATTGACAATTCTTTTAGCTTTGTGTTAATAATGGACGAGAACAAAATGGCTCTATTAAATTCATGTGCTTCTATTTAGTGAGTTGCTGGAACTCAATATATCAAATGGCGCAATGCATATTGGGTCGCAACGGAAATGACCTCTTTGTATAATTACAAGGGTAAGGCCGCATACATCTGACCCCCAGACCAAGACTTAGTTGGAAATATACTAGGTACGTCGTTGTTGTAACTTGTATTATGTATAACTCATTAACTTTTATAATTTATAAATTTATTATATAACTTATAAGTTATATAAACTTTATATAAACTTGTATTATGTAAACTTATGTAAAGTTATATAAATTTTATATTTATATAATTTAAATTTTTATAAGGTATACAAGTTTAAAAACTTATAAACTTAAATAAGTTACAAACTTTTTTAAATTATAAAACCTAAAAACTTGTCAACCCGAGTTGCACCTAAACCTACTAGTGGCGTTGACCAAGAGTTCGTGCAAATGGAGCCTAATGGAGAGCCCAAAGATGGCGAGATGGTTGCAGCAAATTGGGAACCATTAAGGCTTCAAAAAAGGCCAATCACACGGCTAAGAGCCAAAAAATTCAAAGAGACTTTAAACTCAATGATCCAAGGAGTTTCGGCTCGAGAAGAAGAAAATGGACCCCAAGGCCCATTTATGCTTAGTAGACCCCATGATCCATTACCATGATCCAAGTCATGGCCCAAGAAGCAGGCCCAAATGAATAGTGCACATTTTTGGTGATTTGTGGAGTCCAAAGACAAGTGGAAATAAGACCAAGTCCAAAGATTCAATTGATAAAGATATTTTCTCTTTAAAAATTATCTCAAAGGATTCCTTCATTATCCAAAGACACTATTTCATTATCCAAATCTTTAGATTAGATTATTGCTTTATTGGTCCTTATCTACACTAGGTTTGTTCTTACCTATACTAAGTTTGTTTTTATTTACACTAGGTTTGTTTTTATTTACACTAGGTTTGTTCTTATCTAAACTATGTTTGTTTCTATCTAAACTAGGTTCTTTCCTATCAATTAGGAAACGTTTTTTGAGGTTATTAGGACACCTAAAATTCATTCTCTACTCCTATATAAGGAGGACGAACGCCCCATGTAAGACAATCAACAAGTTTTTAGAAGTTTCACATTTTTATGTATTGTGAGATTGTATTCTCTTTTGCTTTCAGGGGATTATTTAGTGGCATTCTTGGTTATAATTTTTTTGACTTCTCATTGGTTGACAAAAGTTGTCTTCATGCGAAAGTACAACAAATTCATCCCTTTTAGATATCGTTTTGAATCTTGAATTGGTGTGAGATTTTGCCACAAGTTCGCAAAGGATTCAAATCATTTCGTATCAGAGCGAAGTTTAGGACATTTTTTCCCTATCAATCAACGTTCATGTTGTTGATCTCATTATACCTTTGAGGCCAAAATTTGTTTGATAGTCTATCCTTAATTTATGATTTTTTTATTCAATTTTTGAGCCGTAACCTTGCTGATTTTCAAAAAAAAAAATAATCATTAAAAAAAAAGAAGAGCAAAAAAAAATTTTGATTCAAAAGAAGAAGCAAGGGTTAAATTTAAAACAAAGATTTTGAGACCCTTAAAATAGCGCTTCATCGAAATTTGTACAACCAATAAGAGATCTATTAAAGTTGAGTTGTTTTGATTTGTTTGGAGTCTTCAAGAGTTTGTCATGAGTACGAGTTGGAGTTCCTCATACTCAAACCCGAGGCCGCCACCCCTTTTCAGTCTCTGAAAGAATAGCTGTTCTTCTGTAATTCTTAATCTTGAATCAAGTTCCAGTCCATTCCGGGTTATCGTTTGGCTTGAGGAAAAGGTTTGAGTTGAAGTTGGCTGAAACTATAGTGAGAGTACTTGAGAGGTAAAATGCAGAGTGGTGAGGTTCAAGAAAGGGTAACAGCCGATTTGAGTGATACATGAGTGCTTGAGTGATCATCTTTGAGTGTATATACGTGATGGAGTGGTGAGTTTATTTTAACTAAAAAATTTCTTTGCAGGTACAACATGTCAAATAAGGAACAAATTCGTAAGCACTTTAGCAGAGGATGATATACCTCCAACGGCCAATCTTGAGCATGTGATCTCTGTTCTACGCCACTTGCTCATGACAAAAGGAGAGAAATAGGAACGCATAACACTAATAGAGGCCCGTATGAATACTAAAACATCCACCAGCTAGGCCCCAAAATCGACCCCAAGGGTCTGCTTGTCAAGGAGGCCAAAATGCAGCTAGACCTTCAGTCCAGCCCCCTGAACACAATGTTGAACAATTTGACCGTGGGGATTTTGATGCTTGGTCCGATGAGTTTGATGAATGTTATAAGCCCCGTGGTCAAGGAGCTAGAGCAAACCATGGCCATATGAGAGTGCAACAATCCCGACGGCTCCCTTATCAGGCTATTCGTGCTCATGAGGATCATCTTGGAAACATTAAAATCAAAATACCTACCTTTCAGGTAGGAACGATCCAGAGCGTATTTGGAGTGGGAGATGAAAGTGGAGAAAGTCTTTGAGTTCCATGACTACATTAATCACCACAAGGTAAAACTCGCATCTATTAAGTTTACTTTTACAGTTCCTCAATTTGCGATGTGCCTAAATCAAGATGAAGACAATCTTGACTTTTGAGTTAACGGATGTGGATATTGAGGAACTGAAAAATTGAAGCTATACAAGAAGCCTTTTAAATATTGGGATAAAAGTTCAAGTAGTTTAAAACCATAATGGTTGAGAAGTCGCGAAGGCTTGAAAACTTTGGAGCTAGGGAAGACTCATGGAAACTTTTGCACTATGATAGCTTGTTATGATGACTTGGGAATCAATGATTTACTCTGGTTATAAGGGTGAAAGTGGTGTGGATGAATTAAAGAAGAGATGTTCTCTCGGTGAGAGTGTTCGTCTGTGTTGGAGACCATGATCGTATATTGAGTAAACACAAAGAGTTTCTGTGTGATCAGGGAAGTGCAAATACTTCTATTGTTGTGAAGCATGTTGGTCCCATGAGTATGATGATGAAGTCCTCTTTTGTTTGATAAGTCCAAGATGAGCTTGATTGATGCACACCATGGAGCTACCTCTAAGAGGATGCTTGAGGAAGGAAATCAAGTTTGTTCATGATTCGAGAAAATTCAAGTAAAGCGGGTGATTGTTAGGAATTTGCTTAATATTAAATTCCTAATGTTTGATTTGAATTAATATTCATTGTAAGAATCTAATAGTATTAGAATTCTTGCCTTGATCTCTTAATTAATAGGGTTGAGAAGAGATATAGAAAAGGAGTAAAACTGTGTAGAAAAATAGAGGGATGTGGCTCTCTATGTCTGCATGCCTTGAGAGGTTTTCTCTGTGTCTCCTAGCTATTCTCAGTGTCTCCTTTGTACCATGAGAATTTGTTCTTAGTTGATTGATTTCCCTTTTCCTTGTGGACATAGACTTTAAGGCTGGGCCACGTTAAATCTTATATGCTATTTTCTTTTCGTTTCATACGATCTATATTTATTCACCCCAATATCGCCATGATTGTTGGCGAATTCATAAGAAAGCTGGCTATAGTTAATACTGGTCGGTCCTTCACTCAACTCATAAGGACATATAAGATGGAGCATCATGTTTTGGTTACTAATGGAGTTTATAGGTATACGAGGCATCTAGGTTACTGCGATTTTTTTATATGGGTGGTGGGTACTTAGATAATGCTTTGTAATCAATTGGCAACACTTGCTTTTGCCTTAATTCTATGGCAATTTTTCCGAACAAGGATACAATACGAGGACTTCTTCTGGAGCCAATTTTTTGTTTCAGAGTACGTGCATTATGCTAGGACTTTTTCTGATATCCATATATCAAATGAGATGCTTTCTTGATTAAAATTCAACAATCTAACATAGCAGGCACTACTTCAACAGATTTCCAGATTGCTTATTTGGTTTTGTAGATTGATGAAGTGCAAGAGTAAAACAAGTTATTGTTTTGGTTCTTAATTAAAAAAAATCTCCTCGACTTGAAAAACATGCCGACGAATCCCTGAGGAATGGCTGAAGAAGCATGGGAGTTTGGCTGCCGGGCGGGTTATCATCGGCACTTGGTGGGGTTTCATCAGAGACCGATTGTAGTTGGACTCTTTTGCTTCAGGTTTCTCTTGTATCTGTATCTATATTAGAATACCAAACCGAGCAAGAGATGAACAACTTAAGGACAAAGTGATCAAGCACGACAGAGAGAACGTTATAACTGGCAAAGGGAATGGGAGGTTAATAAAATCAAAAGGAATGAGAAGATTAGAGAAAATTATTTGGTACTCTATTTCACTAATATTCCAGATTGGTATAACTCCCTGGATATGAGGAAGATCTTCCGAGAACATGGAGTCTGCACTAATGTAAATATTCCGACGAAACTTAACAAGGCTGGCAAGAGATTCGAATTCGCTACATTCAAATCATATAACTATGGCTTTACTGCACTCTTTCAAGGTATTATAGTGAGGCATAACAAGTTAAAGGTAAACTATCCTTGTTATAGCAGAGAGGTTGACTCAAGAAGGATACAGAATACTGTGAGGTCTAATGTGGATAGACATCAATCCACTAAAACTATGAAGCCTATCATAGAGGAGTTAATATTCCATCCAGTGGAAATAGCAGAGTAGAGATGTTTAGACCAACAATAGAGGAACAAGCATAGCTCAAAGGAGCGACAGTATTTGAGTTACATGAAGGCAAGGAGCTAACTCAGTTGGTTAAACTACTACAACATATGGGTTATATTGATTTCCATATAACTCCACTCCCCGAATGGAGTACATTTCTTATTGTTTTCAAGAATGGAAAATACCAGCATAATTTTCTCCATGAGACTAATGTTGAGATAGCAAAGAGCATAAAAAGATTACGACCCTGGCATTATGGAGATGAATCGCTACCAGAGGAACGATCGTGCTAGATCAAAATAGAAGGTGTTCCAATAAAATGTCAAGGAATAAGATTCTATCGCTGGATTACTCGAAAAATTGGGAAAATTGAGATGATAGATAATTCTATAACGACATCTAGGCAATTTCGAGAAGGTAAAGATCTAATACGCACTTGGATCTCAAGCCCGATCCATATTCAGACAGATATTTGAGTGGGCTCTCAAAATTACATGATCTACATTTCGGAAGATATAGAAAAAGTATTGGCCGGAGCTCCGATGCCGGTCATCGAAAAGAGGAATAGTGAAATGGTATCACAAATCTCTGATTGGACAGATTGGTCCCACTCTCAGCCGAAAGCAAGAGGGGCTGAAAGAAAGACAACAACAGTATGGCAGAAAGTTCAATTCAAAAGCCAGCATTAATGCAAATATACATGTGAATGATGATTGCACTGTCCTAATGGGCCAAATTGGTACTGGGCCGACTTCAAAATCAGCTGAGAAAATACATGTGAATGACGAATTCCCTGTCCTATTGGGTCACACTGGCACTAGGCTGGTAACAAAAAACTCTGATGGGCCCATACATGAAGGTCAGAAGCAACTAGAAACTGTTGGTGAAGCTAAATTGGCTCCTTCACTCTCTGCTTTCATTAATATGCCTACTGAGACCAAGGATATCCCGTCTACAAGCTATGATCCAGCTCCTATGGTGAGGCTATACAGTTCTCCTCTTGGCTCTCTAATGGAGGTAAGCAGTCAACCAAGAGCAGGCAGTGGAAGTCACAATAATCTACAAACTTTAGCTACAGTAGCAAAAAGGTAGCTCCAAGAATTGTAAGCATAAATGGGAGGGCATATGAGATACTGCAGTTTGGTCAACATCTAGGAATTCAGTTCCCCAGTTTGTCTGAGGAGCAACTATTACAAAGATTCTTGAGCATGGAAGCTAGAGATCAACAAATGGCTAAGGAAAACATCAACAGTATTGATATGGAAGATGATGACATGGAAATCATATCAGGAGGTAAAAGGGATCTTTAATGCGAATTCTTACATATAATATTAGGGGATTAGGACAGAAACATAAACAGCAAGACATAAGACAACGCATTGGTCAGAATAAGTTTGAGATGATATGTATTCAAGAGACAAAAATGGAAGAGATATCTACTCAAGTTCTATATGCACTGTGGGGGACAAAGGACGTGGATATGAGATATCAGGCATCATTGGGCAGCTCTGGGGGTATTCTATGTAGATCGAAGATAGATTCATTTAATGTTATCAGAAGTTGGGAAATTCATGGTGCTGTGGGAGTGGAAGGAACGTGGATAAGAGATGCAAAAAATATATGCATAATTAGCATATACTCCCCATGCCCTTTTGGTCTCAGAAAACAATTGTGGGATGGTATTCTACAAAAACTACAGCTGGTTCAAGCTGAAAATTATTGTCTGTTGGGAGATTTCAACTTTGTTCTTCATCAGTCTGAGAAGTTAGGCTCTACACTAGTTCCTGTCTAAGAGATTGCAACTTTTGAAAAATTTCTAACATCCGCACAAGTATTGAATATTCCTCTAGCTGGTTGTAAATATACCTGGTCGACTACGGATGCTCGAGTGGGGAGCAGACTAGACATGATTCTGATTAATGACAATTGGTTACAATCGTGGCCTTTGATGCAACAACAGGCTCTAGCCAAGACAATATCCAACCACTGCCCTCTTTTTTTTCTCTGAATTACTAAAAAATTGGGGGCCCATTTCATTCAAAGTCTTCGATATTTGGCTGGAGGATCCTAGTTTTTGTCATCTTGGTCGAAGAAAAATGAACTCAAACCAAATTCAATGAGAGTTGTGGCTATATCCTCAAAGAAAAATTAAAATCTCTCAAGCTGGATCTAAAGAAGGGGAACCAAGAAGTATATGGCAATGTACATGTCAGGATTGGGACTCTTAAAGAAAATATTGCTGCCCTGTATAGTTTACTGAATTCTAGACAATTATCTGTGGCTGAATCTACTCAAAGGAAAGAATATTGGTAGGTGCTACAATCTCTGTTAAAATAGCAAAATTCTATGGTGTACCAACAGTCTAGACATAAATGGCTTCAAAGTCGAGATGCAAACACAAAATATTTCCACTCTTTTGTTAATAGGAACAGAAGAAGAGAGGGGATACAGGGGCTGTTAATTGCAAGAGAATGGCATGATGATGTACAAGAGGTGAAACAGGAATTCAAAATGTATTATGAACAACTATTCTCCCTACATTCTGAGATCAGTGATATAACTATGAACATAGATCCTCCGCAGACAGTCATTGGAGAGAAAAATACTCTATTAGTTGCTGAGTTTATAGAGTCAGAAATTGAAATTGCAGTGATGAAATGCAAAGAAAGCAAAAGTCTAGGCCCAGACGGCTACAATATGAGTCGAGAGGACTTTAGGCCAATTTCCCTTATCAATTGTACTTATAAAGTCCTTGCTAAGGCGTTGGCTGCTAGACTAAGTGATCCCTCTGATTATATCCAGAGCTCAATCAGGGTTTATAAAAGGTAGATATATTGGGATAGTGTCGTATGTGCAAACGAAGATATTGATCTAGCTAAAAAGACTGGACCAGTATGCACTCTATTCAAAGTTGATTTCAAAAAAAGTATTTGATTCCATCTATTGGAGCTATCTGATGAACATGATGCAGCTGCTTGGTTTTGATGATAAATTTCGTACATGGATTTTCTCCTACATAAGCTCAGCTTCTATCTATATCCTCATAAATGGATCTCCTACCTAACAGTTTCAAACTCAGCGAGGGATTAGGCAGGGTGATCCATTATCACCTTATTTATACTTGATTGCTGCTGAAGGATTAAAGATAATGCTATCAAAAGCAAAGATGCTCTCTCCATACACGAGATTCACTTGGGAAATCAAGCTCTTTCACTAATATAATAGGCGGATGACACATTAATATGGGGTCAATGGAAGCAAAAATGATATTATGACAATCAAGAACGTGTTATGCTTGATGAAAGTCATGTCGGGATTGAGGGTAAACTATTATAAAAGCCTACTCTACTCAATTAATATCTCTCAGAGGGAAATACAGGAGCTAGAAGACACATTACATTGCAAGATAGGTAAATTCCCTACAAAGTATCTCGGACTGCCATTGGAGGGAAACCACAAAAGGATATCACTATGGGATCTAGTGGTAAATACTGTCAAGAAACGTTTGCAGAAGTGGGAAAACAATTACTTGTCATTTGGTGGAAGATTAGTGCTAATCAAATTAGTTCTGCAACATCTGCTAGTTTATTATTTTCTATGTTCTTAGCTCCTAAGCAAGTGCTGCATAAGATCGTCCAGCTGCAGAGGCAATTCTTATGGGGTGGAGATACAAATTCAAAAAGAAAAAATAGCCTGGATCCCTGGGAAACAAATCACGCAGGCAGAAGGACTAGGGGGCCTGGGAGTTTTGGATTTCTCTTTGAGAAGTGGGTCTGGAAGATTATATTAAATAAAAACTACTGCTGGTTTGAGATCATAAAATACAAATATGGAGATTCTAGGAGAGCAATGTATTTTGAGGATCATGGTGCTCTGTCACCACGTTTATATTCAATTTGGTGGAAGGATGTACTAAGATGTGTGAGGGTAGAAAGCTGGTTTTGGCAATGTAGTGCGTAAAGTTGGGAATGGGGAGACTACTCTATTTTGTGAAGATAGGTGGCTGGGCATAAACAGATTATGTGAGACTTTTCCTAGTCTATACTCGGCTGCAGAAGACAAATATCAGAAAATATCATCTAAAATTTATGCTGCGGGAGATATACAGCGCTGGAATTGGTCATAGAGGAATGAGTTATTCTCTTATGAATCCAATATACACTTGCCTCAATTGGAACAGGAGCTTGTAGAATATATTCCGCAGCAATACAATGATGAATGGCTCTAGGTTTCTTCTGGTGATGGGTATATTCTACCAGTAGCGCCTATCGGGAAATCAGATATATAAAAAATGAAAACTCACCTAATGATCCTTTGCTTGCTCTTGTATGGGATGCTACTGCACCTATCAAAATATCGGCATTTGATTGGCGGTTGCTCCAGGACAGAATTCCTACCCTTGCTAATCTGCAAAAACGCAACATTTTCATAAGGGCTCTGACAAGTTTGCTGTGCAAATTCTGCTTGGCTCATGAACAAACAACAAATCATTTTCTTACAATTTGCAGTTTGACTTCAGAACTCTTGATGTTGATTTATACTTGGCTTGAACCTCCATTGATCTTGCACTAGGAACCAAACATAAATTATCAAAGGCATTTTCTGTTGGCAATTAGGCAAAAAAGTAGGAAGGTATGGATGATGATTTGGCACCTAGCAAATTGGTGAATCTTGATATACCGAAATGCCGTAATCTACAAGGCGGAAGGCAAGATTCCACTACAGGTGTTAGAAGAAATACAGATTCTAAGTTGGGAGTTAGTCCGGACAACGAAGAAATCTACTAGCTACACGCTAGTAGATTGGATTAGATGACCCAATCTTATATTGGTGTAAGGACTATACTCAGCCCATCTGTATTTCTTTCAATAAAATT
>JAOWBN010214247.1:0-13691 GCA_028565015.1 Pinguicula moranensis
AGATTAATCCCAACGCAGAAAGCCCCCACTGGGGCCCCACTGACACTTGGCAAGCCAGGTGGCACAGTGGGCAGAAAATCGATCCATAGCGTTTCCGCTGGGATTCACTCATGCAGTTCGTAGTTATGCTGGATGGCTCTGTACATTCTTATTGTTTCCCATGAGGAGACCGAATAATACTATGGTGTCATTCGCATATTGTAAGTGAGAAATGGGCATCCTGTCTCTGCCAATATACAAAGGTTTTAGTAGAGATCCACGGCCTTGCTGATTAATCTTGATAGTCCCTCAGCAGCTATAAGAAATAGTAGAGGAGATAAAGGATCTCCTTGCCTTAGGCCTCTTGAGGGAAAAAATTCTGCTGTAGGATTTCCATTGATTAAGACTGAGGCTAATGAGGACTCTAGTAAAACTCTGACCCACCATGTCCAGCAAGGTGGCAACTCCCGGCCCAATTTTGAGCATTACATCTGTTAAGTAGCTCCAATTGAGTATGTCAAAAGCCTTCTCAATATCGATTTTGAGGATTAGAGCTTGACTGTGCAACTTCCTAGTCTCATCCACGTCCTCATTTGCCACCATTACCCCATCAACTAGCCTTCTATCTTTCATAAATCCCATCTGTTGGAAAGAAATCAGATCTTGAAGCACTTCACTCATTTTGTTGGCTAGTACTTATCTATTATTTTAGGGATGGCTCCTATAAGGGCGATTGGTCTATAGTCTTGCATTTCCATTGGTTCTTTCTGTTTAGCAATCAAAGTAATGTGAGTCGCATTGCTCCCTTTTGCTAATGAGCAGTTCCTGTAAAATTCAGAGAAAGTTGAACCATGGGTTAACTGCAACTGCATACGCAGAGAAAAAAATACATTAAATTAGACTCAACCATGTAAAAAATATGACTTGAGAATTATTTACTTGGCATGATCGCAGATAACTAATGATTCAATCCCCACAACTAAGTTTCTGGAATTTGTTTCCATCTACGCCTAATACACATATGTATTTTAAAAAGGTCAATCAATTGAGTAAGATATAGACAAATTTTTAAATTTTTTTTTATCACCTGAATCAAGAACATACGTCTCAACTTCAAGGGGCTCGTGTTGTTCACCCATTAACTGCAGTTCAGAACGATAGTCTTTGTGGTCGACAGATTGGAACGAAATCAAAAAATCGACAATAATCGGTATTGGTTTTATGGTTTCGTATCGGTATTATCAATTTTTATTTTTTAATATATATTTCTTATTTTTTTAATATTTTTATTTTTATTTATTTTTTAAAAATGAGTAATTTTAGTTAGCAGGCAAGAAGTCTATGGGATATGTCCCTCAGGAGGATCCAGATACAGGGCAGATTCTCAGTGGCTGTACGAAAATGTTGGAAAGTAAGGTAGGACTGGTGAAGTTGCGTTTGGATAAAATATCTGATGAGAATACAGCTTGGTTTAATTCACAAATAGCTAGATCTGAATAGGGTAGAAATTTTTCGTAAGCAGAACACAGGCAAAATATTCTTGGGGAGGCTCCTGATAAATCTGCTGGCTTATCAAGGATTAATCCCACTACGATTAATGAAACTAAACATATTCCCTTTTTCTAAAAACCATGGCATTGCTGTGGAAGACTATGGGTATGAGGACATGGGGAGTGGTAGGGAGGTAAAGATTCCATACACCAATTTTCCTAGGTTTAGGACAAAAATCCCCGATCATGGTTGGAAAGGAGAAATGGATTTTTGTCATTTATATTGGTATTCAAGATTATGAGAGGGTGGAGTTTGCTTTGATGCACTTTGAGGGTGACGTGGATACCTGGTTTATGAGTCTGAAATATCCTAAGCCTACTGATTTGGACCAATTTGTTGCAGCTACACTCATCCGTTTTGATACCGAGGACCCTGATAATCTATTTGAGGACTTTATGTGTATGAAACAAGGTAGCAGCGAGCCGTTGTAGGACTTACTTCACAGATTTGATGCATTGGTTACATCTGTAATGACATCTATAATGGTAGCCTCCTGTTTGAGTTGAGATCCGCGGTTAGAGTTGACAAACCCACTACATTGTTACAAGCTATTGCATCTGCTAAAAGGCGAGAACGTATAGTATGTTATTTGGTGGATAAGATAGTATCAGGTGCTGTCCAAAAATTGAGCCTCAAAAATGTAAATCGCACTGTAGCACATACTTCCACTCGAGCCAAACAAGCAATCCCTAATGAGAAGAGAAGGCTCATAACTGATGCTGAAATGAAAGACAGAAGTAAGAAGAAACTATGTTTTAAATGTGGTGCACCTTTTGTATCAGGTCACCACTGTGCCACTAAGCTATTTTCCATACAGGGGGATTATGAAACTAATGTGAAACCTAGCCTTACTGTTGAGGAGGAATACAACCCAAATTAGAAGCAAGTAATGGAGACAGTAGATGATGAGAGCCTATCTATCGATGCTATATGTGGGCACAACAATCTTAACACATATCGTATCCAACGACTATACAAAGGAGTGCCATTACAGGTGTTGTTTGACAGTGGGAATTCTCAATGTTTTGTGGATGAACGATTTGCTGATACAAAGGAGAGCCATTACATATGTATGAAGGAATATGCGAAGCCAATGATGGTTGAGGTTGCTGATGGTGTTTGGAGAAGTAGTGAGGTGAGAGAGGAATTCAAGTATTCTCCTAGGACCTTCCCACAACACAGTTATGATCTAATTCTAGGAGGTGATTGGCTGAAATTACACGGTTCAGTGTTATATGCTTATAGGAATATGGTATTCACCATAATTAAGGATGGGAATCCTATCAATATCCAGGCTTACCATGGCAGGAAGGAACTGGAGGTTATATCCACAAAAAAGATGTCTAAGTTAATCAAGAGTGGAGTGGCCACTAATGTGGAAAGGCTGTACTCTGAATCTGATGGATCAGAGAGCATAAATCTGCTTGCAGAATTCTTCAACCAAGAGAACAAGAGCTAGAGCACTTCAACTTTCAGACAAGACGTAGATGGGATATTGAAAATGGCCCAAACAAATGACTCACCTAGTAATAGCCCTAAAGATGAAGATCTAAGAGCCTTACTCCAGGCTTATACTGACATTTTTCAAGAACCAAGGAGCCTACCACCAATGAGGGGTGTTGAGCACAGCATAACCTTAATACCAGGTGCTGCCCCAAGAAAACATGTGCCTTACAGGACCCTACATCACCCAAAGAATGAGGTTGAAAGGATAGTTGGAGAACTGTTAGAATCAGGGCTGATAAAGAGAAGCCACAACCCCTTTGCTTCCCCAGTTTTGTTGGTGGAAAAGAAAGGTGGAGGCTGGAGGATATGTGTGGATTACCGCTACCTGAATAGTCTAACAGTTAAAAGTAAATTTCCTATACCTGTTATTGACAAGCTACTGGATGAGTTACATGGAGCCGTTTGGTATAACAAATTGGATTTGTGGGCAGGTTTCTTTTAGATTAGAATGGCAGAAAAAGACATGTACCTCAATAGTTTTGTTACTCATCAAGGTCAATTTGAATTTGTTGTGATACTGTTTGGGTTGTGCAACTCCCCTGCCACCTTCCAATGTTTGATAAACCAGGTATTTTCAGCTTTCATCCGCAAGTTTGTCTTAGTTTTTTCTGATGACATTCTAGTGTACAACCGTAGTTGGACAAATCATATTAAACATCTGGAGACTGTACTGTTAGAAATGAGGAAGAACCAACTGTTTGCTAAGGAAACCAAATGCTCATTTGGTCAAAAACCTTTTGAGTGCCTAAGACATGTGATATCTTAGATGGGAGTATCTACTGACCCGTATGAAATTGAAGAGCTGGCCAAAGCCTAACAACTTGAAATCTTTGAGAGGCTTCTTGGGACTGACTGGATACTAAGGAAATTTATCAAAGATTATGGCTCCATGAGTAAACTGCTCACCAAACTGTTGAAGAATGACTCTTTTATATGGGATGAGGATGCAAGTAGAGCTTTTGAAGCCTTGAAGCAAGCCATGTGCATAGCTCCTGTTTTGTGCCTTCCCAACTTTGATATGCAGTTCTTCATAGAGACAAACGCGTGTGATCAAGGTATTGGGGCTATGCTTATTCAAGGAGGCAGGCCTATAGCATATTTCAGCAATTCATGGGAATCAAACAATAGGGGTTGTCTACTTATGAGAAGGAACTGCTGTCCGTTGTTCTTGCTGTAAAAAAATGGTGTGGTTACTTGCTGGGCAATTCCTTTATAATCAAGACTGATCAACAAGCATTGAGCCATCTTCTGGAACAAAGATTGCACACCATAACTCAATAGAAGCTAACTTCGAAACTGCTTAGTTATGACTATGTGGTGTAGTACAGGAAAGGGGTTGAGAACAAAGTTGTTGATGCACTCTCCAGGTTTGGACTTGAAATGAATTCCACCTGCTATAGCATATCTGAAGGTAAAGCAGATTGGATAAATGAAGTGAATGAAAGTTATGTTGGTGACCCTCAATTCTCCATCATTTTACAAGCCAAAGCTATTAAATCAGACAGCTTCCCAGAGTATGATCTATAGGGAGGACTTTAGAGGCGTAAGGGGAAGATATGTGTTGGTAGGGGTACAGGACAAAGGAACAACATCATCACAATGATGCATGACTCTCCTGTGGGGGGACATTCTGGAATACATGCCACATTACACAAAATCAGGATATAATTTCCCTTGGTCAGGTTTGAGACAAGATGTTGAAGAGTGGGTAAAAGGTTGTGAGATTTGTGTAGGAAGTAAGATTGATACCTCATCACATGCGGGATTGTTGCAACCTCTACCTATTCTAGCCTCCCTATGGAGCAGCATCAGTATGGATTTCATTGAGGGATTACCCATATCGAAGGAAAACAGATCATTTTGTAGTTGTGGACATATTCAGCAAGTACAATCACTTCATGGCTATGTCTCATCCATATACCATTGAAACTGTAGCTCGTGTGTTCCTTGATCATGTTTATAAACTGCATGGGCTGCCATAGGAGATTATTTCAGATCGTGATAGGTTTTTACCAGTCAATTGTGGAGAGAGTTGATGACATTGGCAGGAGTGAAACTAGCATTAAGCTCAGTTTATCATCCTCAGTTGGATGGACAAATAGAGTATGCCAACCATTTCCTAGAGACCTACCTGAGGTGTATGTGCTCGCAGAAATTGCACTCCTGGTGTAAGTGGCTCCTTTTAGTAGAATTTTTGTACAATACAACACACCATTCAAGTGCTAAAATGACACCTTTTAAGGCCCTCTATGGATATGATGTACGTCACATTCCAATACCCTTGTCTCCTAATGCCATAGGGACTATTGTGAAGGATTTTCTTCAGTACAAAGAGGAGATACAAGGGTTTATAAGAGAGAATTTTTGGAGGGTCAGTGAAAGAATGAAGGTTAATGCTGATATGCATCGTTCTGAACGCCATTATGCAATGGGAGATCATGTTTATTTGAAGCTGCACCCATAACGCCAGAACTCAATTCAGTTCAGACGTAATATGAAGTTGTCTCCAAGATATTATGGACCTTATACCATATTAGAAAAAATTTGTTTTGTGGCTTATAAATTAGTTCTTCCTGGAGCTACAAAGATACATCTAGTTTTTCATGTTTCGTTGCTTAAGGAGAAACTCAAGAACCATGAAATTTTATCTGGTCATCCTCCTCTGATGAAGCCTGATGGAAGTTTTGTTATATTTCTAGAACAAATTTAGACAAGAGGACAAAGTCGGGGAAGTAAGAGCTTGTGGAGCAATGGATTTTGCATTGGAGTGGAGCAACAAGTGAGCAAGCTACTTGGAAGAGTGCTGATCTCATACTCAAACATTTTCCCCAGATTGATCCTGGGGGACCAAGTTCTTAAAAGGAAGGGGAGATGTAATGGTGTCACTCCCAGCTATTCAATATCCCTTGAAGAATTGGACCAACAAGGCCAAGCAAAGCAGAAGGCTGAAGTCAGAACAGAGAAGAAGAACAATGCTTGATGAAGGAAGAAAAGTCGTATGTCCTTATTATTACGTTTCTATAAGTATTGTATTTGGTTTGTAAGTGACTCAATAGTCGTGTGTAGTTCACAAGCAACTTATGCATCGATATTTAATTATCGGGAATGCTACTAAATTCGGTTATGAAAATTTGGATGATTATTTTGATATTCTAAAACTCTCCCTCTCCTTCTTCTTTGTCTTTCTTCTCAAGCTTTCTTCCCACATTTCATGTCGACAAATTTGTTCTTTAGGTGAATTGTAACTAGCAAATGTTCAGCTTGTTACATAATTGCCATTGGAAAAGCCCACATAATCACAAATGCTAAAACGTTGCTTAACAACTTCATTTGCACAGAGAACGCTGTCACCAATATATATAACTCGTTAATAAATCCTGATTGTGATTGAGAGATGATAGAAGAGATCACTCTTCTTAGCAGCCAACAATTTTGCAAGGACGTTGTAAGTACAATTGATAAGAGAGATAGGCCTGAAGTCCTCCGGATTCATGCTATTTCCTCCTTTTGGCTGTAATGCAATGAAATATGCATTTAACCCTGCATTTAGAATTCCTGTGTGCTAGAATTGTTTAAAGAAGTTAACAAAATCCTCCTTAAGTGCATGCCCGAATTTTTGGATAAATTTGAAGTTGTAGCCGTCGGACTAGGGCTTTTGCTTCTTTTGCAGTTCATCACAGCACATGTGATTTCAGCCTCTGTAAATTCTGCAGTCAACATAGAATTTTCTTCTACAGTAACCTTTCGTGGAGGAACTATAGTCATTTTAATATATCCCATCTCTTCTTCTATTAGTTCCATAGATTTTCAAAAAATGGCACTTTTGATCCCAAGCCGCTATTTTTGACCTAATTAACTTACTGCAGGCCATTTAGAAATAATTATTAAAAATTAATAAATCACTAAAAATTATTAAAAAGATCGTTTAGAGAAAAATGAAAAACTTTATAAAGAAATTAAAAATTAATTACAATGAAGAAAAATAATAATTTGAAAATAGTAGACAATGTAAAGAATAAAGTAATAAAAATAAAATATAAGAAGATATATTCTAGGGAAATAGTAGACAATGTAAATAGTAAAGAATAATGTTCGATCAATAAAAGTTAACCATACAGTCTACTTTCGGGCAGTGACCGTTGTTAGTTAGCTCTTATGTTGGTGGCTCAAGAAGGATAAACTTGTCAATTTCTTTGTTAGATGGATGTATATGCCCCACTCAAAGGAATTCGTTATTTGTACGAGGTCTTTCAATTTGGGCCCGTGTGTTGAGGTACGATGAGAAACCTTTAACCTACAGCCAGTCTTTGAGGTGACCTAGGTACTTAGTGGAGACCTAGGCACTTAGCGGATTTCTTTATTCAGGCGACAAATGGACCAATTACTAAATGGACTTTTTTTTGGCACAAGTTTAAGGGTTGTAAATAAATAGCCCTTAAAATTTCTTGGCTTTCCTGCTTTTACTTTGACTTTGTGAAATGTTTGAGCTTCCTTTACCGGTTTGCTTTCCTTTTGTGTATTTCCTTCCTCCACCACCTTCCATCATTTCTATCTTCAGGTATGTTTTGTTGCTTCTGATTTCTACATTTTAACATTTTCCTTCATTTCCTTGCCACAACATCATAGTACTGGTATTTAGGGACATCATGGTGAAATTGGGTATGTCTGGGGAGCTAGGTAAGATTTTTTGAAGCTAGTTGTAGGGTCGATGGTCGATGTCCAAAGCCAAGGGTCGAAGTGGTCCAAAGACGGCATTGATTTTCCCTCTCTTTATTTACTTGGGAAACTTGGATGAATGCTTGTAATGTCTCTTCTAAGCTTGATTTCTTGATTTTGTTACCCAGAGTGGTTTGATAGTACACTGATGTATCCATTTGGTAGCCTCCATAAAATGGTTTGGGGTTGTTGCTCCCCAACCTTGGATATGAAGTATAGGGAGGGATGCCCTCTCCTTGGCATAAGGATTGGTTAGGGTTTCTTCCCCACTCGAGCATCCCAACACGTTGTTCAATTGGGTTGATCATATACCCATTCATCTGCAATTGTAAAAGGACAATATTAGCATAATGACCATGATATACAATTAGCACATACTATTTGGTGTGGTTCTTGTCCCATTCTAAGCATTTAAACTTCTTTGATAAGTGGGGACAATTGCTCTGAAGTGGTAGTGGAAGCGGCCTTGGGCTCTTGTGGTGATCTTGCAAAGTGTTGTCCCCACATAATGACCGAAGATCAAGATTAAGATAAAAATAAAATAAAGAAAACAAAGATAAGCAACAAGTAAACAATAACAAAGCTTAGAAATCTAAGTCCATGTCAACGGCGCCAAAGTTTTATTAGATGTGGAGCATGTCCATACTATCATAGTAATACCTGCAAAAGGATGAATCGGTGTAGAACTGATGACCCAACAATGGGGTCGAATCTCCCGTGAACTCAGTGTGAGTTAACTAAGCTATCGATCACTCTAGTACCTATATAAAGAAGTGTAAAGTGAAAACAAGTAAAGGTTAATTTTTTTGAGTTCATTTTCAAAATTATCAATTAACAACTAATTAACTAAGCAAGCAAATAATTTTGGACTAAAGAAAACCAAGGGAGAAGGACGTATGCGTTATATAGTTTTAACTGCGTGCATTATGCCTCGATTCGGTGTTCTAACATGCAAACCTAATGGGATCCGTTTGATGGACGGGAGTCCCTAGTTGGTGATTAGTGGTTCATCTTTTAAGGCTTTGGGGGTTTGTTTGATGCACGACCACACAACAACAACTTACCCAATATATCCCAAACCAAGCCGAGGTCGGTGGGTGGGTGGGTGGTCAGAAGCACAAGAATCCTCAAATTTTTAGCACTCTCTCATATGAGAGATCCGTTTGATACACATGAATCCCTTAATTCATGAACACTAGATTAAATCAAGGACTTGAGAACCTACCTAGCCATTATTAACTTAGATAATTGTTTACCTAGGTCTGCTTGAAGTCGGTTATTGGCCCACCAATCCTCCAAGTTCCCTAAATTAATTCTATTTCCCTAAGGAGGTGATCAATCTACATAGGGGGAACAATAGATAATGAATGGGGAAAGCAATAAACAAGACCCAATCTCAACTCTAACTCAAAAGTAAATTGAACACCAAATCAATCCATAGCATAAGTAATATCCATTATACACCCCAAAAAATAGTCTAGTACTCATATCCAAAAGGAGGCAATAAATTCAATACAATCATTAAAGAATTCATCAATAAAGTACAAAGGAAATCTTCCATTTTCACGTGGGGTGCACCCTAAAATTGTCATAGGAGGTCCGAAACTCATTGTGAAATCTTTAACTTTGGGGTGGACAACCTTATTCTCCTTCAATTGCAATAAATTTAAAGAAATTGAATGCTAAAACTGTAGAGAGAGGCTGTCTAGGAGAATATAGTAAAGAGAGAGAAAGTTATAGAGAAAAAGTATCTAAAGTGTATAAGAGAGCCCTTTGAAATCTAAGAGAGTGTATATATAAAAGTAGGGTTTTAGTGAGGAATGGTAAATTTAGCTAAAAAGACCCTTCCACAAATTTGGAGATGCGATGACGGCGGCCACCTAAAGTTTTGAATTGCTACCTTGGGAGTAACCGTGTGCGCTTGGAAGAAGTAGGCGGGCGCCAACAATTCTTTGAAAATGCTTTAATTGGTCTCAGGCAGGCGCTTGGACTAGTTGGGCGACTGCCTTGAATTCTTTGGATCCGCTTTGGGTGGTCTTTGGCAGCGACCTATTGAGTATGGGCGACCACTTGTAATGATTCGCATTGCTATAGGTGGTGCTAGGAGGACACCAATGATGAACATGTGGCCGCTTGCCTAAGTTTTGCTACTCGGCTACTCTGTCTAATGATCCTAGGCGAGCGCCAGAAAGATCTGGGTGGGCGCCTGCCATGTGTTGTGTCCTTGCCCTCTTTCCACCATTTCAAACTCATTTCCTCTCCTTTTCGAACTCTTTTTGCACCAATCAACTCAGGGGTACCTAAAGACACAAACAAAGAGAAAAAAAGTAAATGGACACAAAAGACACGAGAAGTACTCGAAACACAAGAAAAAGCTATCCTAAAAGGCCTTGATTACTTGGTGTAAAACCAACTCATTAAAATCCCAAAACCTAAGCTTTGCTTGTCTTCAAGCGAAAACAAGACTCAAGGAAAGGCATGATCAAACTAAATACTCCTAAGACTTCGAAGCTAGCATACAGAAAATGTTAAGGCTTTACCAATTATAACTTGGTAAACAACTCCATGTGAGATGCAACCAACACTTAAGCTAAAAGATCTATAGAGTTAACACATACACATGTTTGACATGAAGTTAATATGAAAGTTCACCACCTACATACCAGCAAAAACTTTTAATGCGATCTATCATCGTGTGTGTGCACAATAGGATGGACCAATCATCGGAATCCTACAATGCATAGGTTTTAAGATTATTTCAAAGTGCAAGCCTCAACTACACCTTCTCAAGGGATAGTTTATGGGTTATGGTCCTCACTTGGTGGAGTCAGAAGTAGAAATAATTTGCACATAAATAAAAGGCCGATATGGATAGACAAATATCTAAGTAATTGTTGAAAACAAGATTGGAATGCAAAGCATCATTATGTTATTCCAACTCTATACAATTTGTAAACACGAGACACAAAGTCTAACTACTAACTTAGGCATCATTTACAAACTTATGGTCCTTCATACAAAAGCTTCTAATCTTTCTTTTTGCACCGTTTTCTTTTGTTTTCATATTGCATTTTCTTTTTTGCTGCCGTTTTCTTTTCTTTTCAAGGAGCCTAATGAACCATATAAAACATGATAATACAACATGATTCCTTTTAGGAAATAACAAAAACTTGAAAGAAATTGTTGAAGAGATAGTAATAAAGGGTTGTACCCAATTTTTTCAATTTTTTGCTCTTCATCCCTATACATCTAATGGTATAGCCTCATGATTTACAATTAAAATCTAAGATTACACACTTTATAGCCAATCGAATGGAAGTTTACACCTAAGCAACAATAAACCAACTCTTATAGTCAATAGAAACAAGACCTTGTTTCACTGCCTTCCCTCATTCTTGCAAAAGATGTGCAATATGAAAAATAATTGCGCTTGAACAACGATATAAACTATCCACCATATGCAATGCCTCCAATAAAACCACAAGGCCCGGTTGTACCTCCTTGATGAGTTGAGACAACTGCTTTGAAGTTCCATTTTGTTTTCCTCTACTACGGGGTCCGTTTACCTACATCTAAAGATGGACACATGTGAGTAGAATGTCCAAGAGCTTCACAAATACCCAACACCTCATTGTTCCAAAGGTTGTAGAAAATAAAAACGATAGGAGATTAGAAACAAAAACAAAATTAAAATAGACAAGCAACTAGTTTTCAATAACAAAGATAAGTAACCCAAGTCCACGGCAACAACACCAAAAACTTGTTCAATACAATAATACTTCCACACTATCAATCGTATGAATATCCGCAAGTGTACGGACCGATGAGTTCGCCATGGGGGTTGAATCTCTCGTAGACTCATAGTGATTTAACTATGTCCTCAAAGATAATAGTGCCTATCTAAAGAAAATGCAAAATGAAAGCATGCCAAGATTTGTTGGATGAACTTCATTACCTAACTTGTAATTATCAATTAATCAACTAAGCAAACAAGTCACTTTATAGAAAATAAAGTCAAAAGAGAAGAACGTATGGGTAACCTAACTCTATCCGTCTATACTATGTCATGAAATGGTGTCCCAACATGCAAATCTAAAGGGATCCGTTTGATGGCGGGAGCCCCTAGTTGGTGGTTAGTGGTATCCTTGGGTTATGGGGGTCCATTTGATGGTGATAATCCCTCAAGTTATCACTATAGGCATAAGATTCGGGACTTAAGAACCTACCTAGCTATTATTAACTTAGATACCTATTTATGTTGGTCTACTTGGAGCTGGTTATTGGCTCGTCGGTCCTCCAAGTTCTCTAACTTTTCTATGTTTTCCTAGCGAAGTGATCAATCTACCAAGGAAGGACAATAAGTAATATTAAGCACAATAAATAGGAACTAGCCCCAACTTTCATTCATAAAATTCAACATCAAATCAATCCATAATATAGTCAAAATCTACTAGGTACCCATACAAGGAGGTTAGCTAGACTTAGTAATAAATCTACAATTCCCATATGAAATACTAAATAAGCACTACAGTTTCTTCCCTCAAGTGGATCCACCACAAAACTGTTAGAGAAGCTATGAAACCAAATGGGTAGATGCCAATTTTAAGGGAAACCTCTTCCTTCTTCTTCAATTATAACAAAAAACTAGAAGTAAAAATGTACCAAAAACTAGAGAGAAGGAGTAAGAAGAGGGAGAAAGTAGAAAGAGGTTTGTGCCTCCAAAGAGGACTTGAAATTTTCGCTCAAGAGAGATAGATATATAGAAGTGGGGCTAATGTGGGTAAAAATTTTATGATGTAAAAATCCCTGGATTTTCGCTCAAAATTTGTTCAGGGCGGTAGGCGCATGAAGGAGATGGGCGGCCGCCTAGAATCTGCAGTCTGCTCCTCTGCACATGGTTAAACTTTAACAGTTGTCTGACTCTGCTATGGGACATACTAAAATGCATGTGATATACCTATAGAAAAACATTGAAGTCTAGTTTCCACATAACTTGGAATCATGGCATTTGGAGTTCTGTTCAGAGAGATATGAGCAATCGCGTGGAAGGTATTAGACTGCTTCTAATCATAGTTTTGGGACTATGGGTAGCAGGTTGGCACAAGAAGAATAATGTTCGGTGCCTGAAATTATTTGAATCAGCCTCGGGTGGTTCCAGTCGGGCGCCTCTGGTTGGGAAAGTGCCTGACTGGATTTTTTTCGCCCATTGTCTGCTCTTCATTGTCTTCTCTGCACTTAGTCCAACTTTGGGAACATTCTGGTACTTATACAGGAAAAACCAGGGGCTTACAACACATCATTGGAAAGCTCTTGAAGTCTTCATGCCGAAGGATTTTGTATCACTGAGTTTGGACCTTTCTACTGAGAGATATGGATGATCTCATGGAGCTGCGCAAGTGCATTTTTACTATTTATTTATCATCAAACAAAGATAAGACTCAAGACAAGGTAAGAACAAAATAAATGCTCCTAATACTTTGAAGCTAGAATGCAAAAAATGTCAAGGCTTTGCAAATATAATTTAGTAAACACCCCTACGTGAGATGCAGCAAACACTTGAGCTAAAAGATCTAGAGAGTTCACACATAAGCATGTTTGGCATGAAGTTAATACTAAAGATCACTACCTATATGCCAATGATTATTTTTCATGCAATCCATCATCGTGTTTATGTGCACTAAACCGAACCAATCATGCACATCCCACAATGCATATGTTTCAAGGATTTATTAAAGTCCAAACCTCAACTCCACCTTCACAAAGATAAAGTATAGTGATGTGGATTTTTGCTAGCGGAATGTAAACGTGGAGTCGAAAACTTATTCTTGTATCAATAGAAACACATTTATCAATCAAAATTCAAAATTGATAAAAATAAAAGGATAGATTGTGCAACCCAACAAAAAGTTACACTAAATAGAAGGATGGGAAAGAACGGA
>JAOWBN010214258.1:0-13691 GCA_028565015.1 Pinguicula moranensis
CACTCCAGAGGTTCCAATATGTACATCTGTCGGAGGTCCTCCAAGGATAGATTTTGAACCAGACTGCTTCTGAATCATTTCAGTGAGTGTCATAAGTTGTCTCTGCATAGCTTGTTGAAACTGAGACAATTCTTCAGAAGATTTTTGAACTTGGAGCTTTAATAACTCTACTTGTTTTTCCAGGGACAATCCTGTAGGTGAAGCAGTATCATGCTCACTCTATTTAGGAGGTACAGATCTTGCAGGCTTCTTACCAGACAATATTTCCTGCTTGACGCGTGCCATCTCTTCAGCTGCCTCAACTTGCGTTGATTTATGTTGCGGATCCACCATTAGTTGTGCCTTAAAACTCTTTTTCTTTGCAATTTTGAGAATAAGGGTTTGGACCAGTTAACTGCTCTGATACCGTATTGTAACAGATTGTTACCTTGGTCAGAATTCAGAGGATTAAAGGAAGAACTTCATAAGGAAACGTAGTCGAGGAAATTTGTAGATTAAGGAAAAAAATTGGCTATTTTATTCATACTAAAATATGTGTACAGATTACATATTTATAGCCTACAACTACCAGCTAACACACGACACTAATCTAATTTAACACACTATTATCTAACTAAACAGCAAGCCAAAACTACTATTACAGATATTTACAACAAATGTACAGGAACGTGTCATTCTTCAAACTCTTTCCAACTCCAGGCAGCTACTCCACGTGCAGCTCTCCTCCAGAATTCTTACCTCTTTGCCGCTACAGCCTCTTTTGTCTTCTTCCTTTCTTTTTCCAGCTAGGGATGACGTAAGGTCCAGTAGCAGTAGTTAGGCCCGTTACACAGGCATACTCGTGCTTTTTTTGCGACTTTCCCTCTTCCTCTTCCGCCACCGTCGTAGCTGGTTTGTTGGCCGGGTCAAGACTTATGCCCATTGACGATGCTCGATGAAGACGAAGACGAAGACGAGACAAAGACGAAGGTGATTGGGGATGGTTAGAGGCATTGTATTTATATATGGTAATTGTGGTAATATATAATAAAATCAAGGGTAAAGTAGTAACTCACAAAAGAGGTCTTAGCGAGGGATAACGGAAACCCTCCATCTTTTTTGGAAAAAATCGATTGAGTTGTCCGTGAGTTATCCCTGCTCGAGCAGTTATCACACGGGCAGCGAAAATGTCGATCGAGTTACCAAACATGGATACAAATGAGATAACTCACCAAAAATTGACTTTATCTGCCTTCAAATCGGCTACCAAACCCACCCCGGGGTGGTAAGATGTATGTAGACTTTGGCGAGTCTGGTTTTTCTTCTGGTTGTACCTCCTCAGGGCCCTCTCCTCAATAATTATCAAGATCACCAGTAACAGTAATAACATGTGAGCCAGGGTCCAATGTACTTACCTCCGGATCACCAAATGAAGATTCAAGTTGTTCGTGAGCGACTGTGACGGAGGGGGGCGACAGCTGATCAACCATGAGTACATCCATAGCCAGCCAACCCAGGTGGTCATCATGAGTAGTAGAGAAGAGATCTCCTCTTGAGCACTAGAGTGGGTGGACTGGTAGTATTATGTCTCCACAAAGTCACACTCATGGTAATATAAATTCGATGTGTAGGAGAGTGATAGCATCGATATCCCCTGATTCTGGCCATACCCGATGAACATGCACTTACTGCACATTGATCCAATTTGGTCCTATCTCGTTTATGTACATGATCAAAGACCGTACAACCAAATACTCGAGGTTTGAGTGCGAGAGTGGATGGTATTTGGATATGATCATGAAATGTTTGAAGAGGTGTGTTAAGGTCAAGTTGTTTGGTGGGTAGTCGGTTAACTGGATAGGCTCCAATAGAGATGGCATCGGACCAGAGGGATGTAGGTGCATGGGAATCATAAATAATTTCTCCTGTAATCTTGAGGAGTATCTTATTTTTTCTTTCAGCAACCCCATTTTGTTGTGGGGTATGGGAACATGATGTTTGGTGGATTAGACCTTGGTCTTTGAAATTATTTTTGCATGGTTGAGTTAACATATTCCCGTCCCTCATTATCTGACCGCGGGATATGAATGGTTTTATGAAACTGTGTTTGGATGAGTGCAAAAAACTCAAAGAATTTGAAAGCAACTTCAGATTTATGTTCCAGAAAGTAAACCCAAGTCATATGGGTGCAATCATCAATAAATAACACAAAATATTTGAAACCAGCACGACTAATGCATGGAGCAGGTCCTCATACATCAAAATGAACTACTGAAAAAGGTTCAGATGACTTTGCGGTACTCAATGTGAAAGAATGTCTATGATGTTTAGTTAGGACACATGTGTCACAGACAAAATCACTAGTCTTTTTAAATAACTGAGGGAATAAGAGTTTGAGATAGCCTGCTGATGGATGTCCCAAATGCCTATTCTAGAGCCAAAGCTATTGATCCGATGCACCATTAACTAAGAGAGTTGTGCCAGGGCAAATAACATTATCAACATAGTAGAGCGCCCCAAAATAAAATCATTCTGATCATAGGTCATGGTTTCTATAGTTCCACGATAAATGATCCATCGATCACATTTACTGGGTCCATGGTCAGAGTAGGCAGCTGGCTGTTTTGTGATTTTTTGGGATATTGGGAGTTGTATTGGGAATATAGGCTGTTGGGAGTTTTTTTTTGAATTTTCATTAGATCTATGGGCTTTTTCGTAATTTGTTGCGGCTGGGGGTAGATGGCAGAATTTGTTGAAATGGGGTGGGTTGTTTCGGATTTTTCAATTGCTTGGGGGTGTATATCGGATTTGTGAAAATTGTCGGGGCTTATGGGTATTTTCGATTTTGTTTGGGGGTGTATCTATAGAATATATATTTCTGAGGGGCGGCTCGTAAGCACAGAAAGTTATCATGGAAGTATCATGAAATACAGAACTTTTTTGGTCTAAATAAGCAAGAGTAGAAAAAGGATTTGATGACAAAAATTTGTCCCCAAATTCGATACCTCTGTCGTGACGTAGGTTTTTTGCAAACTGAATTCGCTCTGTCGCAGTGATTGCCCCGACTCCCGTTGGTTTGCTGGCGTGAGTGGTAGCCTCTGTGTTGCCTGCGGCCTAGCTGACGTGGCCCCTTTACCCTTCTTTCGATTGGGATCGAAGAACCAATTTATGCACCCAATTGTTTTGAAGCATGGTTCGGTACTATGGCCCTTCTTCTCACATAGTGTGCAACAGAGCTTTGATTTATCTTCCACCGGCCAGGATGATGACTGTTTTGTTTGATCATGCAGATTCCTCGCTGATAAACCTCCGGCCATACCTTGTGATGTTGCTCCGCCGTGAGTTTTTGAGTTGAGAATTTCAACTCGAGTAGCTTCATGGCGGACGACGGCGTATGCTTCTTCTACTGAAGATAATGGCTTCTCTTTCAGTAGATCTCATCATATTGCATCGAATTCATCATTGATTCCGGCCAAAAATAGAAAAATTCTAGTTTCATGCTTTAGGCGATTAAATATCGCTATATACTCTTCAAATTTCATTGGACTGGGTTGGTGACGATCTGTGTCCTGCCTGATTCTTTGTAAATTGCTGTAGAGTTCTTCCAAGGTCCCTGTGCCCTAATTCTGTTTAGTTGCCTGCAACAATAGATCATATATCTGTAATCCATTGCTCCCGCTGTTAAAAATTGTTCCAAGCGCATCCCAAATCATCTTTTGCAGTTGGATAATCTGCATATTGCATCATGAGGACGTTGTCCATTGTGTGTAGCATCCAAGAGCATGATATTTAGATCCACACGTTCCCATTGTCGGAACAGGGGATCGTGTTCTGATGGAGCCAGAGGAACTCCGATTAAGTGTGACATGTAGCCTCGGACGCTAATTGCGACCCTGATCAGTCGTGACCATAGTCCGTAGTTGGTGTGATTAAGTTTGACTCCTACAACAATTCCCTGGCTTGGGGGATTAAGCTGTTTTAGCATGGCTTCAATCTAAACAAATGCTTGATCAGATCTGTTTGAGTTTCCAGTGATTTGTGGGTTGAGAAACGCTGTCTTTTGCAGTTGTTGCTCATCATTAGTGTTTTCTTTGAGCGACATGGTAGATGATGAAGCATTTAGGTTGCCTCAAAGATCAACCAATGGCTCTAATACCATGATAAAGTTGAATATTGAAAGTTGTGAGCATAAAAAGTATAGAAAAAATAGCCTCCTACCTACTTTTGAAAAAAAAAAGAGTTTTGATAGGAAAAAAAACGAGAAGTAGAGTTTTAAAACACTGTTTTTGAAATAATCTGAAAAAAATGAGAGTGAGAAAAATAATTTGAAAAAAAAGTGGTACAAAACAGACCCTTAGCATTATGCAATTAATTCGTCTCATATTTTTCTTATAAAAATGTGAATTTGTATGTTTGAATCTTCAACAAACATGAAGCAATCACTGGCACAAGTTACGAAACATGCCCAAATTCCCACAACTTCACCGGAGATGGTTCATGATTTGTAACCATAGCCACGAGTATATTCCTAATTAAGCTGGAGTCTAAGAGTTCAGATGTACGCAGTCTTACCCTTATAATTATACAAAGAGTATGAAATAGCAGAGATAGTACGGAGTTGTAACCCTACAAAAAGCCCTAGTCCAGACGGTTACAACTTTCATTTTATCTGCAAACATTGGGAGACATTGAAGCATGATTTCACAGCTTTCTTAAAAGATTTTTACAGGAGGAGCCGCCTATGTAAAGTAATAAATTCAACTTTCATAACTTTGGCGCCCAAGCTTACAAATCCAGTTTCTTTAGAGCATTATAGACCAATCTCCTTGGTGGGATGTGGTTATAAGATCTTGTCAAAACTACTTGCAAACCATATGAAGAAGGTGATGAACAAGATAATTTCAGAACATCAAACAACATTCATAAGTGAAAGACAGATGTTAGACGGGGTTTTGGTGGCAAACGAAGCAATTCATAGCATCAAGAAAAATAAGAAAGCTGTTGTGCTATTCAAGGTAGATTTCTCAAAAGCTTTTGATTGTGTTGATTGAAAATATTTACTATGTATGTTGTAGAAATTTGGTTTTTGCACAATTTGGATTGACTGGATCCAGGAGTGTATTACATCTCCATATGTTGCGATAATTCTAAATGGAAGCAGTTTGGGTGAATTTAAGCTTGAGAGAGGCTTGAGACAAGGAGATCATTTGTCTCCCTTCCTATTTTTGATAGCGGTTGAAGGATTGCATCTGCTGCTTGACAAAGCGGTGGAGATATAAAAGCTATCAGCTTTAAAGATTGGGGCAATACCATTCTCTCATCTTCAGTATGCCGATGACACGTTGCTCTTTGCTAAGGGAAACAGGAAGAACATCAGGGTGATGAAGGGGGTGTTAAGAATATTTGAATTAATCTCAGGATGGTCTATTAACTTCAAGAAAAGCAAGCTTTTTGGGATGAATATGAAAACAGTGAGGCTGGAGAGATTGGCAGAGATTTTACACTGTAATACTGATGCATTGCCGTGCTCCTATCTTGGTATGCCGTTGGGGGATAACCCAAGGAGGTTGGGAATGTGGAGACCTATTTTACATACAATTAAACAGAGAGTGTTCAAGAGGGAAAATAAATATTTATCATTAGTAAGAAGACTAATGTTGTTAAAGTCTGTTTTATCAAGTCTACCTATATATAACTTGTCATTATCTAAAGCTCCCAAGCAGGTGCGGAAGGAGATAGAGAGGATTATGAGCAATTTCACGTGGAAGCAAAATCCTATGTGTAGACGGCCAATTCATTGGATCAGTTGGCAAGGAGTGTGTGCAAAGATGGCAGAGGGGGGGTCTAAACATTCGGAATATCAGCCGCATGAACACTGCATTGCTTGCTAAATGGTTATGGAGGATGTGTGTGGAAGATAATAGTTTATGGAAAAAGGTGATTCTGTCCAAATACTACAGACAGTCGAACTCGCTTGCTGATTGGGAATTAGTGACTCTGCCAGGATCTATCTCTAATCACTGGGCAATAGTAGTTGAATCTTGGTTTAAGAACAACCTTAGACTATCTGTAAAGAGTGGTGATAGAGCGCTTTTCTAGAAATTTGACTTAGCTTTAAAATTTGCGCAGCTATATAAACTGAGTATGTAGAAGGAAAGCACTGTAAAGGAAATTTGTTTTGGTTCCTCGAATTCCCAGCAGTGGGAGCTGAATATCAGACATCATATGAGACCTCAGGAGGTTACTTCTCTGGACATCCTAAAACATAGCATATACAAAGCAAATTTGTCTCCACATATGCGTGATGTTTTGTTCTGGAATCCAGGGGACTCTGGTCTGTACACAGTACGTCTGGCTATGATACTATATCTCAATTGGCTGAAGAGTACCAGACGACATTCCCACTATGTACTCAGGCTTGGGGCAAGATAGCACCAAGGAGAATACATATCTTTACTTGGAGGCTCCTTCAGGAAAGGATCCCAATAGTGGACAATTTAGTGAGCAGAGGAGTGTCCCTTATGGAACTCACGAAATGGTGTGTAATGTGTGGTACACAAGTGGAGACAAATGAGCATTGTTTCATCAGTTGTACAAATGTTGTTGAACTATGGGCTGAAGTGTACTGCTGGTTCGGATTAAACTACGAGGTACAATCAGGATTGCAAAATCATTTTGTAAATCATATGTCTCTGGTCACTGGAAAGGAGGCAAAGGAGGTATGGCGTGCTGTTTGGAAAGCTGTATGTTGGGTTTTATGGCTGGAACAAAATCTGATCAGATTTGATGGAGAGTCTAGTGCAACAGGTTCTCTAGAATGGATCCAGCTCAATGTATGGTTGTGGATGGTAGCTCACAAAATTCATTACAGGGTGGTTACCATGGCAGAATGGATGAGGTCTCCACGGCTATGCTGCAGATTCAAATTTACTGGTAATTGATTGTATTCTGATACAAGCTATATACAGTCTCTGAAGCAAGCAGATATGTTCTGCTACTATATTCTGGGCCTTTTGGCTTTTTAGTTTAATGAAATCTAACCTACCAAAAAAAATAATTATACAAAGAGATTGTTTCTATTGCGACCCAAGATGTATTCCGTAATTTGATATATATATATATATATTCCAACAACTTTATTAATTAAAGCACTGGAATTTAATAAAGTCATTTTGATATATCCATTAGCATAAAACTAAAAGAATTATCAATGATGACTCTTTAAGCTCCATTTGCAATGTACACGTTCATGATATGTAAATTCAACCCTTTAGGACATGTTATGTATGCAGCACCATAACCGCAACTCTTCTTACAGTGTGAGGATTTAGCAACTATTGAACACCATTGGAGTTGGAGACTGAATATAGGAAATCCAAGAAGCCAGTCCCCTTGAGTATGCCTTGTCCGGTTAACAGTTCAAAATCCAGCAACAATAAGAAACCGATGGCAGCTGCCTTCCCATTGATCAATTCGTTCTTTCTCGTGAAACCAAAACCTTCTTGGCCTTCATCCACCATCATCCTTACCTAATCAGAACATAAGGCAATCCTCAGCAATTATGAAATGATTATGGAGCTTATTGATCGGTTGTTCAGTTTGCAGGAACCATGATTAGAACAAGTCCAGTTATGAAATGATCATTGATCAGTTGTTCAGGATCCATGGGAGATGATGCATGTAAAAACATTGTGCATAGAAAACGACACCAAAAGGATTAAAGGATACCGATGGAGATGAAAGAAGACGATACTGAGTTTGGTTGATCACATTTAGACTCAGAACTGAAAATGTTGTCAAGAATTCTATCATTATCTTCTGATTTAGTTGCACTCTTAAATGCATTCTTAGCTTATGGTATGAACGGAGCTTGTTACCTCTTCAACATTGACATCTGAAGCTGTTAAACCAGGCTTAGCCTTCCCGCTGAAAACAATCTCAGTAGCTGCATCAGGTTTCACAACACCACTCATGCTTATGAAGATGTTCTCACCATCGATTTTCACAGGATAGACGAAAAGGGTTCTTAGAGCTGGAGTCAGTGCCCTGAGTATAGGATTCTTGGGATACCACTCTTTGATTTCTCCAGTTTTCAAGTCAAATGTGCTCTCAGTAGAGGGGCAAACAATGCATCCATCCTACAAGGTAAAGCCATCAACTTTGAGATCATCTAAGAGCAAGTGTGCAATAATACAGCAAAGACATCTTTCTTTCATGGGTAAGAGTGAAAAGGGGAGGAGAAATTTATGAACACTACAACAAGCATGAAGAAGAACAGCATATTAAAGCATGGATCATGGTAAATAAAAGGGAAATCTTCTTTCTCTGTTAAATTTAATAATAAAGCTAATCGGATCCAACAACAACAAAAAGAGTGCACTTAGAACGTGGTCTCAAATCAATTATAGTGTAAACTAGTACATTTGAGACATCCACAAATTCTTGTTCTTCAACATACTCAGTCCATTCAAAAGTACATAAATGCAAATCTCAGCTCCTAATTATAAGATCATTTCAACCCCACTACAAGTAGATGCAAAGAATTTTCCAATATGTTCTACAGAATCAATCAATTAACTCAATAACTTAGTCAACTATTACATGAGCTGCAGAACAGATAAGATATTACCGCTGTAAACACATTAAGAAACAGAAGAAACAAAACAGGCAACACGTACCTGTGTAAGCTTGGCGTTGATCAAGCCTTCAGAATAGGCACCCTCAGCAGGAGACCTATTTTCTATTGCAACAACTTCACTTTTATACCATAACAGCAGTATATCCTCCCGATCCTGTATTATAACGCGCCGCTCTCCCTTCGGCAGGGCGGCGAGTGGCACCACCGGCACCCAATTGTAGCCCCTTTCTTCCGCCGCTGTGGCCGACGAAGACGACGGTGATACATCAGCAGCCTTGCATGTGACTGTCCTGAAGGAGTTACAAGATGACGGAAGAATTTTGGAAGTGGGTTGTGTCAGTGGCACAAAATGGACGTGTTTGAACAGTGATTTTTTGGGGCTGGGGCTTGATGAGACGGCGGCGGTAAGGCCGCTGACGGAGAATTTGGGTGCTGCAGTGGCCATCAGGGGTAGTTATGGAAGGTGAAAAAGGCCTGTGACATCCAGAAGGACAATGCGGTGAAGGGATGTGCGCGTGGGTGAGAGAAAGAGAGAGAATGAATTCCATGACCACATAAAACAAAGATGACGAAAAATAGAAAATTATGGTTACAAAAATGTATGCTTTGAATTGGTTTTCTGTTTCCGTGCTCCTAACCTGTTCAAGCACCTTCTTTATATCCCCACCGGCCAGCAGCATATATCACATCTTGAATATGGTATTCTTATTCGGAATGTAATAACATAAAACTGCCACTAGTTATGAAGTATGAACATTGTGATGGAATGGGTTAACCCAGAACTACAATTAGAAGCTAGCATGTTATCATCAACTATCAATTCTCTGTGATGTGTCTTTGTATCTGTATATCTACGTGAACGTTCATCTCCTAACACTGATATAGATTTGAAGTTGCAAGTCAGCCTACACCAAGCATCTGCAAAAGAATGCTCCTGGACTAAAACTGGAATGGTATGTACTTCACTGCACAATAACGTGGACATGGCTGGAATCCTTGGAAAGAGAATGAAAGAAATATAAAAAGACCATCTGGGTTATCAGTGTTAATGATCGATATTCAATTTTTTTCTTTTATTTCATATCATGTGATACACATTTATACAAGGAGTATTAGAGTTAGATAGGTGTGAGATGTGGAACCTAACCCTAATTCCTAACTTGCATAATGTATGGTCAAACATCTTTCTTGATACTGCTTTGGTAAGAATGTCTGTCAGTTGGTCTTCAGATCGCACAAATGAAAAACTCAAAATGTTGTCTTCTAATTTTTCTTTGATGAAGTGTTGATCCACTTCGATATTCTGTCATGTTGAACTGGATTCCCTTAGATGCTTATCGCTGCCTTACTGTCACACCAAATGGGTGTTGGGTCCCTAATCGGAAACCCAAACTCTGAATTTTCTCAGCCAGAGTATCTCAGCCAGTCCTCTAGCTATACTTCTGAATTCAGCTTCAGCACTAGATAGTGCCACCACTTTCAGTGTTTTGCTTCTCCATGTCACAAGATTACCGCCAATAAGGCCAAATTCAAACCCGCAGTCAAATTGTAAGGTAGCAAGTATTCTAATCACTGAGGTACAATGCTTTGATGGTTAACTAAATGATTTTATTATATATAAATGCATTTATTTCCTTAAAGTTGAATATAACACTTTGTCCCACACGGATTTCACACAAAACGTTTCTCTCACTTGTGCCTATAAATACTTTACTCCTCTTTCTCATTTACTCAAATCCCACTTTTCAACTTTATTAGGTAGAAAATGGATTTTCTTTAGTAAAAATTTTATAAATTAAAAATGTATTAATAATATAAATAAAATAAAATAATGTTTTTTATGGGTTATGGTGCCAAATTCGCACGGACCATTTTCAAAAATGGGCCCACCCCGCACCACCCATTTTTAATACACGGACGGGCCATGCCTGAAAAATAGGTACCTTAACCCATGCCGGGCGGGGCGGGATGCCGATCACTACTTGGAGTGAATGAGAAGAGGCGCCCGCTCCGGTGAGAAGAGAGGGAAAACAAAGAAAAATAGAGGTGGAAAAACACGTTTTGTTTTTAAAAATTGATTTATTTTTTAGAAAATCTGTTTGATGGTGGGTGCTTAAAGGGAACGGGCACCCGCCGCTGAAACTTTTTGCTCGCATTTGATGGATGCAGGCAGGTCCGGAAAGAAGTTTTCTGCAGACAACGTGATATCATAAGGGAGCCGGTGGCCATTCGAAATTCCAAAATTCAAGAATTTTTGAATCTAGAATTTGGAACTTTGGAAATACGATCTGGTAATGAAAATAATTTTTGAATTGCCAAAAAATTAATGGGACAACCTATTCCCATCCCAAAATCCCGAATGATCACTCCTACACCTACTCAAGGCAGACAACTTCCGAAAAACACTTAGGCAGGGTCTGATTATTCCAGGCGGCACCTGGGGCGCCTGGACAAAATTTCAAGAATTTTTTTCCAAGTGCTAGATTTTGAAAAACAACCCAAATATGTGATATTTTTTTATTTTTCGAAAAAGTGTAAGAGAGGAAATCAACTAATCCTAGAAAACAAAAGGATAAGAAAGAGAACACACCTTGAGTTGATTCCTAAGAAGCACTTTGTTTAATGTTAATTAGCTTTATTTTTTGGGGCGTGATCAAGGAGGATCAAACATGAGGATTATTTAAAGATCATCATTCTAGGGACACTTTAGGTGGTTCTTCCTAATCTCACCTATCCTTGAGGGTGTGGTTGTGGTAACGTAGGAGCAAGTTTCCTTTGAAACATCTTTTGGAAGTGTCCTTACACACATTGAAGGAGACTTCCTCTTCACCAACTCAAAGAAGGAGTACTCCTTGCTCCACGTTGATCATTGCCTTCCTCGTAGCTAGAACGACAAGCTTCCCCATGGTCGAATCTCACAAGAATTCAGATTGTTATAAACTAAGCTAACCTAGATTACCTATTTATCTTTATCAATGCAATTAAAGGTTGATTGGTAGATTATTTTGAACTAATGGTTGGGACTAACTAAGTAACCGAAGTGGGTCAAAGACTATAGAAAGTCTAGGGAATCCCTTCAGGAGAAAATACATGGTTAAGTTCACTCAATGTCAAGGGGGTCTATTTAACTGTGTCCTAACTTGTCTACTAAAAGGTGAGATAATTGTGCATGCCTTTTATATCCATGACAAGGAAATTTCTAAGGGGTGTACCTTTTGCAGCCTTACTCCGATGTGATCCATTAAGATTATCCTTTTATGGCTTCACCCAATCCTCTACCCTTAGCATGATTCTTAAGGGTGTATCTTTTACAACCTTGCCCTAGGAAATATTTAGCAGGAGTACTTGTAACACCCTTACCCTAAGGTCTCCGCTAACCGACTGTCACACTCTCAACTAAATCAACTCGACACATAGTCGACTACCCCAAAGCAAAGTCAAACCATAAATTGAAACAAACTTGCACAAATAAACATAAAATGGTAAAGCAGGTACTAATAGATAAACTAGCTAACAAATACCATTAACAGGAATAAATAAGCAAGTAAAGGGTTCTCCCCTTTTACAAGTTGGCTCCACCTCGCCACTAGGTGCTTGGCCTAAAGCTCGTGGGAAAGACTCATTCTTCCCTTCCTTGAGAAAACCCTAGCTTAAATTCTAGCCTAGGACACAAGTCATAAAGTAGAGAAAAAGAGGGGCTTCACCATTTGAAACCCTAGCAAAATGGTCTCAATAATGAAATGAAGTCTATTATAGTACTAGGTCAAAAAGAGGGTAAAATGTATTTCGAGGAGGGAGCCGGAACTCGGCTCAGACAGGGCCCCAAGTCTTTGAAATTCTTTGAATATTTGGAGGAGGCGGGCGCTTGGACGAACGAGGAGGGAGCCGGAACTCCACACAAATTCACCAAAACAAACAAAGAAAAAAATGTGTCCGTACTAGTTGTAAGCACTCCCTAGTTATACAATAACTCAAATAGAACTGCAAAATTACCAAAAATCAGAAGTCCCCAGTTAGGAAGAAGAAATCAGAAATCGGGATGAAGAATAAGAAATCAAAAATTTGGAAGAAGAAATCAAAAGTCGCCTCGCCATTCGGGAAGAAGAAAGGTTTACGTGCCCTAGCCCTACTGCCCAATGCTTTGTGTGTGGGAAACGTGTGAGAAATGTCCAAAGTTTTACTTTTTAAATTATTAATAATAGGTTGGGCGAGATGGTAACGAGGTAGGGCTAGATTTACGCCCTGACCCGCACACGACACGACATAGGGTGGAGCAAAACCACCTCGTAGCAGGCCATGGCAAAGGACGACCACGGCGAGTTAGTTTTGCCATCCGTATTGGTGCATTTAACTAGTGAAAAGGTTGAAAAGAGTCTAAGTTCAAAAATGTGTTGGTTCAGTTAGGATCATCCCTAAGGACGGGAAAGCAAAGGATGAGGCAAGAATATGAGTGTTCTCATAGTTAGGTAAAAGATGATGAAGATTGTGCGCATGGAAAGCGTATCGTGCGACCAAAGTGAGCAGGAGGGCTCGGTCGATTAAACTTGGCGCACAACGTGTCGGGTGAGAGCAACGTCCGAAGCACACAACATCTCGGCAAGCATTGGCGGGCAGCGCACGATCGACCCATGTCGTATAGGTACTCGACAATGCACAATGCAAGGCCCTCGGATGCGCAGCGCCAGGGCTCGATGCGCAAGGTATCGGTCAGGTGAGCAACGAAGACCTTCGGCAACGCAAGGTATCAACCAGGTGCACAATGCAAACCTTCGGCAACGCAAGGTATCAACCACGTGCACAATGCAAACCTTCGCAGCGTTGTGATGCATTACCCCAGACAACACCCATCGCACAAAACTCGCGAAGTTTGTTGGCATACGAGGTCTGCAAGATGTAGGTCGGGAACGGGAATATCTCTGTGCCCCATTCCCATTCCAAAATCCTTTTCCCATCCTGGAATCCGGGTGCCTCGTTCTCATCCTGGAACCCCGAACTCCCGAATTTGTCGGGAGTTTGGGTTAGACATGGGTATTTTCAACCGAAAATCGGCTAAGTGTCAATTTTCGGACCGACT
>JAOWBN010214269.1:0-13688 GCA_028565015.1 Pinguicula moranensis
GATCACGCCATGTAGATAGATCATTCATTGTGCCCACATAGCTCTTATCAAGCCATTTGCGGTCATTATAATCTTCATGAATTTTATAGTCAGATCCCCCCTTTGGTTTCATGAGTCAGTCCTGTTGCGACCTTATCATAACTAGTTGGCGCACCTACAGTTGTTTCTTTTCCCAGGGTGCCAACTGGTAGTTTGGTGACCAATCTAGTCCAAGCTGTCTTCATCAATATGATAGATTTTTCTAGAGACTAAGCCAGAACAGGCTCCCCTGTGATCTTCTCCTGTGCTTGGGCTACTACCTTGCTCTGTATCTTGACAATCTTTGAGAATCTCGTGCAATTTTCCTGGAGATGGTACAATCCTATCCATATACTATTGAAGCATAATAACATGAGCTCAATGTCATTGACCTCGTTAAACTCAGCGAAGCCAAAAGTTTGCCCAATGTTGCTTAACTTGTGTGCTATTGATTGCTCGTGTAGCACCCTTTGCTTTTTGAGCAACCTCTCCAGTCGATCCTTGTCACAGATATGTGGAAAATTTGTAATGTAGAAGCTTATTGTTAACACTGGCATGGTCAAGTTTTCCACCCTTGGCCCTAGTTGATCATGAATGGAGCGTGGATTCTTTCAAATAGGCTGGACCCTTGCTCGAATTCCCACTCGCTTTAGCTTCAAAAGTTGATGAGGTGGTAATGTCCATGGGTTGTAAAGCATCATCTCAGGGTGAGTATTTGGTAGAGGTTGTATGGTTTTGTTGACGAGGTTGTGAGGCTGTTGGGGGCGTGGCTAATGGCAGGGAGATATGAGGTCTCCCCGGGAGCGTGAGGTGACCCTGGGGAGGAGAGGAGGCATTATATTAAAAACATAGTTAGTCTCTTTACGCGAGACCCAAACCTTTACAAAAGTCCCCCAACCATCTTCCTTTTGTGTAAAAAACATTGAAGTTTAAAACATTGTTAAAAATTGACTTTGACAGATTCTATATTCTATTTCCAATTTCCAGTTCTTCTCTTCGGCTTCAACGTTTGACCATTACTTCATTCTTGGTCGTAAACCCGTGGCGCCGTCTGCCCAAAATACCGATTCCATTTCCAATCTTCCATTATCTGTCCATTAAAAATCATTTTGTAGGCACCGACCAAAGATTCAACAAAACAATAACTAGAAACAGAAGAAGAGATCAACTCTTTTACAAGCCCTAATCATTGTGTGAGCCTTTATTCTTCTCCATGGATCTTCAACAGGCAACCCGTCTTGCTTACTTGATGTCTTTTTTATTAAAACTTGTGTTGAGCCGAACAAAGAGCCACTTTGTCCCACACGGATTAGATGATGGATAGTTAGTTGGGTTTATATTGAAAGACAAACATTGTTTTGGTATAAGGACTTTTGGGGGTAAAACCCCGAGAATAAAACTGTGAGGGCTTTCCAGAGCGGATAATATAATACCAATTAGTGTTGGGTGGGGTCAGGAAATTAATCCTAATAGTGATGCGGTGAGGGTGGACGGTTTTTCGGACCCTATATAGACTTCCTCCCCAACTAGTCCCAAAATGGACAGTTATTTGAGGTGAGCGTCGGTGGTCTCTCATTTAGTGGAGGAATCCTCGTTTAAGGTCCCTTAATGGACGATTCTAGGGGGTGAATCCCTGCTTTGAGGGGGCACCGGTGACCCTTTGTTTGCGGGAAGGAATGTTGAGCCGAACATAGTGAAACTTTGTCCAACACGGAATGAGGAAAGGAAATTAGTTGTGTTTATATTGAACAACAAACATTATATTGGTATGAGGCCTTTTGGCGGTAAAATCCCGAGAACAAAACCGTGAAGGCTTTGGCCAAGATCGGACAATATCATACCAATTAGTGTTGGGCGGGGTCCAAAAATTAATCCTAACAACTTTTTATTTATAGGCCAAAATTCAATAATAATAGTACTTATTTACAAAGAGAGATCCAACCCAAGAGCACAGCCCGCTCTTTTCACTATTACTCACTAACCATATAATATAATACAACGGTGATCTCTATACTCCACTGCTAAGGAGGCCGCCTGTATCTATTATTTTGTTGCTTGTTGAGGGTCCTTGCTGTCAACTTATCATCATCTGATGGTACACAACTCCCCTATGACGTTTAGATACAACCAACAAGTGTCTTTACTGTCAACTTATCAATCCAGTGGTCGTTTCTATTATTTTATTGCTTGTTAAGGCTCTTAGCTGTCAACTTATTGTCCTATGGACGGTACACAACTCCCCTATGACTTTTAAAAAATGACATTGCATTGGTATACAGCTTTTCCTACATGCCTATTAGCTTACGGAGATTGAGAGTGTTGGAGTTCTCATGTACTGTCAGAAAATAGTTGGTACATTTGTGGTCTCATCCAAATATTTGTCCTTCTGCCAGTTGTCTTTGTTCCAATCTTGGTGGACATTTCAATTCTCTGTGTAGCTGGGTTTAGTGTCCTTGCAATTTTCTGTCACAGTTAGTCAGAACTTTCTGTCTCGGCTGGGAGAATTTCAATGGTTCATCACACCAGGATTTCATCTTTTTATCCGGTCACTGGGCTGATAATCTCGTCTACCTATTATGTACTCCATGAAATTTTTGAGTAGTTAAACTGATAATTCATAGAATGAGGTTATTCTTTACCTTCCATTTGGCGTTAGCTTCATTTTTCTTCTCAAGATAAACAGATCAGTTTACCTCACATAAATTGGACATTTCCATCTTGTAGTTGTATACCATCATGTACCTGTATAAACTAGATAATTTACAAGATTGCAATCTATTTATTTGTACCATCGCCAGTTCATTATAGTTATCAGTTTTCCAACACATATAATCAACTTAGGACAAAAGGGGTGAGTGGTTCACAGAAATTATCATATGTCATATATCAATCTAAATCCTTTTCTATCAGATCAAGTATAAAATGTTAAGCAACAAAGAGGATTTATCACCCAATCATTCCTGCTGTAAGAAAATAATTTAGGAGTTCTTTATGCTCTAATCCACTGCCATGATGAATTTTGTATGATGGATAGAAGCTGAGTTGTCCTTTTTTCAATACCTTGAAAGAAATAGTGGTTTCTATGTTTCCATATGCACCAAGTCAAAGCTAACCATATTGTTTTTATGCATCAATGTTGACAGCACTTTGTTTGATCTCCAAAAAAGTTTGTAAAGTTGGCACTTCGTTGTTGAGTTGTAGCTCTGATATGTCTAGTGATAACCATTCTGACCTAAGTTGCCATACCTGCAGTGTGATTAAACATTTTGAAAACAAGTGTTGCACTTCAGATTCTGCTTGGAAAAGAGGGTATCTTATATCAAGTCCTTGTTGGATTATGTTCCTGTGTTGTAGATTAGCTTTTGTAGGGATAGCATTTTGCAGGCACTTCCAAGAAAAGGTTAGTATTTTCATTGGAGTAAATCTGTTCCAGATTTTTAAAATGGTATGTTTCTCTTGTTCCGAGTATGACTGAGGGAGGTCTGAAATAATTTCTATGTATGCCCTACTAACATTATAGCTTCCATCTGTTGTTCCTTCAAAATAGTACCTGTCCATTTTCTGAGCGTCCGATTTTATGTTGTTTAATGTAGCTAACAGATTATTGAGGTCCTCCATCTCTGATTCTCTTAGTTGTCTTCTCCCTGGCCACACTCATGTCCAATTATCTTCAAACCAGAAACCTGCATCAGAAACATACATTTGTTTGTTAGAGACCATTCTGGAAAGTCTAGGGAATGTTTCTGCCAATGGTGAATTATTTATCCAGACATCAATCCAAAATTGCAGGCCCTCTCCAGATCCTAATTTGATCTTAGTATTTCGTATAAACCAATATGAAGACAATGTCTCTTGAAATTCTTTCCACCATAAGGATGCATAACTGGTTCCTCTATATCTCCCAGTTATAGTTGAAGGTCTGGTGAGTTCAATTAGGTTTCCCACTGATAGAATACCTTGCCTTCCGTATTTGGATCTGAGTATATCCATGGCTAGGATCTTCTCATTACCCAAGATTCTATATCCCCATTTTCCCAACATTGTTTCATTAAATTCACTTAGATTCCTCACTCCCAAACCTCCTTTGTTCCTCGGTGTAGTCACTTTGTTCCAAGCTACCCAAGACAACTTTCTCTCATTATTGTTGCTTCCTCACAAAAATGATCTCTGGAGTTGTACCAGTTTTTTCAAGATGGAAGAAGGTGTCCTAAAGAATCCAAAGAAATGTGTTGGTGAGGCTGCTAGGACCAAATTTATAACTGTCAGCTTTCCTCCCACGGAAAGAAGTTGGTGTTTCCATGTGTTGAGTGCTGCTGAGAACTTATTTAGCACCGGGGTCCAAGTTGATTGTTTTTTTGCTGATGCTCCCACTGGAAGTCCCAAGTAGGATAGAGGAAGTGCTGTAGTCTTACAACCAAGGTAGGCATCCATGTCTTCTATAGTTTCCTAAGGCAGATTGATACTTAGTAGACTGCTTTTCCTAAAGTTGATTCTAAGTCCCAAAGCTAGCTCAAAGTTTAATAGGATGGCCTTTAGAGACTGCACTTTTAACCATGATCCTTGTCCAAAGAGGAGTGTGTCATCCGCGAATTGTAAGTGAGATAGTTGGATTTTATCTTTTCCGATTTCCACTCCCTTAAATCTGCCAATCTCCGAGGCCTTATTGATCATAGTAGAAAGACCTTCAGCAGCTAATAGATAGAGGAAAGGTGATAACGGATCACCTTGTCTTAGGCCTCTCTTTGGATAAAATTCCTCTGTAGGACTGCCATTTGTAAAAATTGATGTAGAGGCTGATTCTAATAATTCTTTTGTCCACCAAATCCAGCATTGTGGGAATTCCATTTGTTGCATTACATCTTGCAGATACCTCCATTTTACAGTATCAAAAGCCTTTTCAAAGTCAACTTTGAAGAGGAAGGCTTTTCTGTATGTTTTCTTAAGTTCGTCCACAACCTCATTTGCAATCATAACACCATCCAAAAGCTTTCTCCCTTTCATGAATGCCATTTGTGTAGGGCATATTAGCTCCTCCATCACCCTAGAGATTCTCCAAGCAAGGACCTTAGCAATTATATTCGGTATAACTCCAATTAAAGTGAGTGTCCTGTAGTCATCCGGGGTCAAAGGCGAGTGTTTTTTTGCCACAAGTGTGATATGAGCAGCGTTGCTCCCTTTTGATAGCCTGCAGTTCCTATAAAATTCCAGCAGCAATTATTGTACATCAGTTTTAAACAAAGCTGAAAAATGTTTAATGAACCTGAAATTTAGGCCGTCGGGACCCGTACTTTTGTTGCTACCACATGCTTGAATGGCTTCAGTTATCTCCTCTTTTGAAAAAGGCCTAGATAGAAAGTCTTTTGGAGTTCTTGACAATCTGTTGAAGGACATGTTTATCATCCGAGGCCTAGTCCAGTTTAGTTCTGAATATCTCTGCTGAAAGTGATTTTTGAAGCATTGTTTTACTGACTTTGGATGTACCAGCCAACTGTCGTTTTCCTGTACCCCATTTATCATACTTTTTCTTTGGTTTCTGTTCAGCCATCTATGAAAGTATGTTGTGTTTGCGTCTCCAAGTTGTAACCAAGTTATCCTTGCTTTTTGATACAACACACTGTCCATCATCTTTGTCATAGTGTCCAGATCAGTTTTGCATTTTTTCAAGATAACCTGTTCAGTCTCCAGCAAGGGGAACATTGTGTTTTGTTCAGCCTCAAGCTCTTTAGATGCAAGGTATGTTAGTAGCTTTTTTCTCCCCTCCATCATATTTCTAGGTGCTTGTTGATTCCAATTGTGAATGGCCTCTTTTAATATTTGGATTTTGATCTTAATGTTGAAGCTGGCAAATCCACTCACCCCTGTATTGTTCCAGGTCTGTTGTACCATTGTGTTATATACTTGATCTTCCAACCAACAGTCTAACACTCTAAAAGGTTTAGGCCCCCAGTATTTAATGTTGCTAAAGAGTACCACTGGGTAGTGATTTGAATTGTCCTTATCTAAACCTGCTTGAGACCGTGATATATTCTCATCGAGCCATTGGTCATTCACAAGAAATCTATCTATACGACTCATGGCCTTTAGTGACTTAACATACCATGTGAATTTTCTCCTTTCTAGCTTCAAATCATGTAGTTTCATTCCAAGAACAAAAGTTCTGAATAAAGAGACTTCCTGAGAGTTGTTGGCTGTCTTGTGCCTCTTCTTTCATCCTCATGCAATATGGCATTGAAGTCACCCATCAAAAACCATTTCTCGTTAAATTTGTTATCATAAATTCCAAATAATTCTTCACATTGGGCCTGTTTTGATTGAAGTTCCCGCGGTCCATAAATGTTCAGCATATTGGATTGGACTGTATCTTATTTCCAGACCCCCGTTACTCCCAGAATATTTGAGCCAGATAATATTATTGTTCTAGTGAACTTAGTAGAATCCCATATGCAGAGTAGTAACCCAGATAGGCCATTAGATCCTTGATATATCCAGTCCAACTCGCTGTTTTGCCACAGTTTCTCACAAAGTATCTTGTCTATAGTATCCATCTTTGTTTCTTGTAAACTTTTGAAGTCGGGTTTTTGTTTCATAATGAGTTCTTTAACTCTTCTGCTCCTCCCCGGGCTACACAAGACTCTTACATTATTATGTTATGAACTTCATTTAGAGATTTCTTCTATCTCCTTGCATCCTTGTTGCTCCTGTTCAAGGTTGTTAACTATCCGGTTCATATTTGAGGTGCCTTGTATGACTGCTAGCATAGATCTAGTTTCCTCACATATTTGTTCCATACACTAAGCCAATGTATTTGCCAAAGGCTATTATAGCTTTTTCCTCTGATCTATTTTTCCCAGTAGCTTGCTCAACTTTTGTTTTCTCTGTTAAATCTAGTGGACTTAGTGTATGATGGGGGATTAGAGTGTCAACCCATTCCTTAAGCAGATTCAGATCTCTTTCTTGATCTAAGTTCACTGTCTTCCTAGTTTGACTTCTTGTCTTTGAACCTTTGCCTCTTATTTCCTTGGTTGCTTTTGATTTGATCTTCTTGACAGTAGCTGGTCCTGGAGAGATCTCTTGTACCGTATGATTAATTGACTTAAGAGAGGGGAACTCCGAGAGGGGGACGTCAATTAGAGAGGATGAGGCCTCATCCAAAGGTTCTGGTTCCTCAATAGCATACTGAGGTAATTGATCATAAAGTATAATCTGTTGGTGCATCTCAGGGATGGTTGTATCTCTTGCCAGTTCCTTTAGGTTCCTTTCTAGTGATACAAATATCTGGTCTTCCTCAGCATGGATCTTTTGGTCTTGGAGATCTATTTCTGTGGCTCATGATCTTATCACTTGGTCTGGTCATAGTTTCTCTTTTTGTATGTTAGGAGTCTCTAGCATTTTCTCTAGGGTACTCTCTTGTATCCTCTGTGTTCCTTTTTCTTTGTCCTTTTCAGAAGCTACCTTTGTGCTATCCATTACATCGTCTATCTGAAGATATTCCTGATCATCAGTGAAATCCTCTGTATTACCTGATGTAGAGTTAAAATCCGAATCACTGATTGAGCTATCAGAGGTTGTAGCTGTGTCTTGCCAGGGATGTGTCTGTAGCCTTCCAGTGGTAACTTCTCGGATGATCAAAGTGGTAGCTTTATCTTCAATGGTAATAGCCAATGTCTGAGGGATAGGGAGATGGTTTTCAGATTGGATTAGAAGTTGTGCGGACTCTAGTCTTTTGTGTTTAATAGTACATTCGTTTATCTCAATCAGCTTTCCAAGTTTGTTCCCAATAATCTCCAGATTTTTTGTAGTCCATGGTTTGAGAGACAGACCATATATTTTGTACCAGTTTGTGAATAAGATAGGTTTCTCACCTTCTTAAGACCAGGGGGTCATATCGAATAGCCAATCCATCAGCCACTTCTAATCATGTTTCAGGAGGGTGTCCATATCAGCAACTTTTTTCTTTCCATAACAGAATTCTTTTGCCTCCCAATGGACTGATCATAATGTTGAGATAGCCAGTAGATCGCATTGCGAGTTGTAGTTCCCTCATTCATCATTTTTCTTTAATATTCCTATGTATCCCTCCGACAACCAGTCAGTAGATGAGTCTTTCTTAGACAAGGATAGTACTGGGGAAATTCTCTGGGGGATGGGAGTTTGATCCTTTGCACCACTTGTAGCTCCTTTTTCCATTCCCTGATTATTCTGCATAATAGTCTTCCCAATCAAAGCTTCCAACTTTGATGACATAACCACACTAGTAACCATGCCAGTATTCTTATCCTTCAGAGGATCAGTTTTCGGAAACCATACCTCTTGTGGCTTTTTTTTTAACTATCTGATTGCCACTCTTAGGGTAACTAGCTATGTTTTCCGTTAGACGGAAAGATCCAATCCATATATTATTGAGCTGAAGCAGCTTACTGTCTATGTCTATATGATCTTTGAAGTATAGGAAGGCAAAGGTGCACCATATTGATGCAGTTTCTGGGCTATCTTGAGAGACCGTATGTTGCCCTGTTTCCTCACTATTTCCATTAGTCTATCAGTGCCACAATTAAGTGGGAAATTTGACAGGATGAATGTTGGAGATGGTTTAGACCCCTGTGTAGTGATTCGTTCGACTGGAAGCTCTTTTATTCTTGGTCCTAATCTAGCGTGGACAGGGAATGGATTTTGGTTCCGTATAGTGTTTGCATAGCTCCTGGTTGGGTGGGATAGAAGTAATGGAGTTTTACCTGCCTTAATGGCCGCACACCTCATGCATTTCTGTTGCTATGAGGAGATCATCCAATTTGGCATAGTGGAGTAGGGTTGAAGGAATTGTGATGCGGTATAGTTCAGGGAGGAAAGGAGGTGAAGATTCAGGGGGTTGTGGTTACTGAGTGAGACTGCGAGGTCGGGGGACTATTAACTTCGAAAGCAAGGGTTTACTTTTCATCGTTGTATCAGAAGGTGGGGTGGTTTGATGAAAAGTTTGATTGGTACTATCAGGACTCAAACGGCCAATCAAGTGGACTTCTCTGCATTTGGAATAAGCAATCTTTTTACAAACAAGATTTCTTTGCTGGAGAAGGCTTCAAAGGAGTTACGGGGACATGGAGTAGTGACTCATTAACGGCCAACATACAAAATATTTATGGTGCTAGCGACCTGACAGCTAAATGTAGCCAGCGAAATTGCATACACAACCTTCACAACTCTAGAGAAACAGAGAAATGGTGCCTAATGGGCGATTTTAATGCAATCATTGATCAGAGTGAAAGAAAAGGTCAATCATCCCGTATCAACGCTCCTGAGATAACTGCCTTCAGAGCCTTTGTAGATGACATGATGCTCCAGGATTTAAGAATGGAAAGGAGAAAATACACTTTGGCACCTAAAGTCCATGAAGGTTATGAGCAGGCTTGATAGATTCTTAATAAATAATCCATGGATAGGCCTGGAAGATAACTGGATCCAGAGTCGACTAGATAAATTGGATTCAGACCATTGCCTCGTGATTCTATGCAGCAAATTTGTGAATTGGGGACCTAAAGCCTTCAGAGTACTTGACAGTTGGTTGGCCCTGGATGATTTCAACTCTTTAGTGAATGATCTTTATTCCAATACTCATCTTGATGGTTTTGCAAGTTTCAGGCTCAAAATTAAACTCAAAACTATCCGGGAAGGAATTCAATCCTGGAATCTTCTAGTCCCAAGAGATCTTCAAGATGAGAAAAAGCTCATTTTTTCCAAGTTAACTGAGCTGGAAATACAAGCACAACTCACTGACATTGCAGAGATTCAGCAAGAGGTTATTAGCATGAGAGCCAAGCTGGAAGATATCACCAAGAAGTTGGACTGCCTAACCTTTCAAAAGTCTAGATTTAACTGGATCCAACAAGGGGACGCAAACACATCATACTTACATGGATGGTTAAGGAAACACAGAAATAAAAATGCTATCCATGGTATTTTGGAAGGAAACCAATGTCTTGAGGAGCCTGATCAAGTTAAGAATGTATTCAAGAGGCACTTTGAGGTGAGATTTTCAGAACAACAGTCGAATAGGCCATCAATCAAAGGTATCAGCTTCATGCGCCTATCAGAACCAGGTAAAGCAATGTTGTCTCTTCCATTCTCAGAGCAGGAGATTTTAGTTGCTATTTTAGATTGCGGCAGTGGGAAAAGCCCAGGTCCAGACGGGTTAAAATTCAGATTTCTAAAACACTTCCTGCATCTGTTCAAAGAAGACATCCTTGGTTTCTTCCTATAATTCTATAGAAACTGTAAGTTAGCTAGAGGCTCAAACGCTGCCCACATCTTCTTGCTGTCCAAAAAAGATGTACCTTTGACATTTCAAGACTTTAGGCCTATCACTCTCATAGGCATCATGCCTAAAATTCTATCTAAAGTGCTTGCAAATAGAATCAGAGATTTTTTGGAGGAAATTATATCCCCTGCTCAGACAGTCTTCATCAAGAGCAGGAAATTATTTGATGGCTTTATGATTGCAAATGAGGCCAATGACGAACTAAGAAAACTCAGGAAACCTGCAATCATCTTCAAAGTCGACTTCAAGAAAGCCTTTGATACAGTCAACTGGAATTATCTGCTAGATATAATGCTGCAAATGGGATTCCCAACTTGCTGTACTTGGTGGATCCATGAACTACTATCTTCAGCCTCAGCTTCCATTCTTGTTAATGGAAGCCCATCACAGGAATTCTTTCCACAGACAGGCTTGCGCCAGGGTGACCCTCTGTCCCCAGCCTTGTTCCTCCTAGCAGCCGAGGGCATTTCAACCTTATTATCGAAGGTCATTGAACTGAATCTATTTAAAGGTTTAGAGATTGGAAGTGATAAAGTGCCTCTAAGTCATCTGCAATTTACAGATGACACACTTCTCTTTGGTGCTGCAGAATGGCAAACCATCAGAGCCTTCAAGGCAATCTTAATGAACTTCGAACTCACATCAGACCTCAAAATCAACTACTCCAAGAGCAACATTATTGGCTTAGGTATTCAGGATGAAAATTTAGAAGAGATGGTTGCTTTCATGGTTTGCAAAATCAATCAGCTTCCTTGCAAATATTTGGGGCTTCCTTTAGGTGCTAACCATGCCAAATCTATATTGTCGTCTCTTGTGGTAAAAAAATTCCAATGCAGCCTCGATTTATGGGACCATAAACATCTTTCATCCGGGGGTAAACTAATTTTGCTCAACTCAGTTCTTGCTGTACTCCTATCTTATTATTTTGCATTCTATAGAGCTCCATGTGCCATAATCAAGAAGCTTACTTCTATTCAAAGAGGCTTTTTCTGGAACAAACAAACAAATAAAAAAGGTATCTGCTGGACATCTTGGAAGAAACTATCCAGCTCTATCCTGGATGGTGGTCTGGGCATTCGTAGCCTAGACAGTTTTAATCAAGTGATGCTAGGTAAATGGGATGCAAGAATCCTATCTGGAGAAAGGAGCCTAGCTATGCAGATTCTGAGGTCCAAATATGGAGTTGATGGTGTTCTCACTCCTGGAGGTTTGAGGGAACTAATAAAGCCATCAATCCCAAGCTCAAGATTGAGGGAAAGAAGGAGAGGTAGACCTTACGCTTCTCAGTGGTGGAATAGTATTCAAGATCTTATGTCAACTGAGTGGTTTATCCAGTTTAATCAGATTCAAGTTGTAAGAGGAAATGGCATTCATTTCTGGCAGGATAAATGGAATTAAAACACCATTCTAGCTGATCAATTTCCTAGACTGTATAGAGTTCTTCTAATCCTTCAAGCTATATATTTGATTCTGGAGTCTGGATCAACGGCTCCTGGTCATGGTCTGGGAACTGGCGTAGACAACTCAGATTACATGAACTGCTAGATCTAGCTGACCTTCCATCATTCGTGTTGGATAACCAAGTGAACTCCGCTGATGCAGACAGATTTATATTCTCAGGCAACACTGATGGCCACTACTCAGTCAGGGAAGCTTATAAACACATATCTGCTGGGGCAGAACCAGCCTTCTCCCCGAAGAAATCTCAATACTGATTAGCATCTGGGATACTCCAGCCCAAAAGAAAATACAGATCTTTGTTTGGAGGCTATTACGAGATGCAATTCCAACGCAAGGAGCCCTAAAAAAGAGGAGAATCATATCTGAAAACCAAATATCCCTATGTAATATCTGCCATATTGAACTTGAGACTGTAACACATTTGTTTTTAGCTTGCAGCTTATCATTTCAGGTCTGGAGGGAATCCAAAAAGTGGCTGGCCTGTGAATCACTGGGCCACCTAGATCATCTCCCTTCCTTCCAGATATTTTCCTCATTGCAACCGCCCCAGACTAATCTGGAAGGCTATTTGGTTCTCCTTAGTTTGGTACATTTAGTTAGCTAGAAATGCGTGTCATTTCACAGCCACACAACCTGATTCACTCAAGATTATTGTCATTGTTAAAAATTCTAATTGGTTCTGGCTAAAATCAAAGAAGTCAAGAAATTTCCCCTTTTAATGTAATGACTGATTATTAAACCCCATATGTTGCCTCCATTTTTTAACACTGCATACAAGCTAAAATATTTGATCTGCCTTGTCCTTATGGCACTTTTACTGGATTGTGAATATGCTCTTCCACATGCTTCATGACACACCACATGGTGACTGATTTATACTAGCAGTGTGCACTTTAATTGCATATCATAATCAGACTATTTCAATTGCTTTAACAGTTTTTTGGCAGAGTTTACTCTCCACTATTTGCTTGTATTCAGAGGCAAGAAGAGACACTTAAAGGACCTCATCTTGTTTCAAGGAGAAAGTTGGCACTTTTCCATTGGTGACAGTCATTTGGATTCTGAACCTATGGCGTAAGTGAAAAAGACATGTAATCATATGATCTCTTATTTTAATGCTCTCCTCATTCCGATACATGTTAGAGAAGGGAGGTCACTGTCTATTCTATCATCATTTCGCCTCAAGAACATTGCCTCCAACGTTCATAAACACATAGAATGACATGAAGACTCTACCACGATCTTGATTTCTAAATTAGAAAAGTTATAGAGCTACTGAACAACCCCTACTCTCTACATTAATGAGATGATTGTAACTTAAGCAAGCTATGGTGCATCATCAGTACCTGCACAAGAGATACGTTTCTGAGACATCTCTGGAACATCACACACTTATACCCTTATCATTAAAGGCTAAGGAGTTCTGCAGAACTTCCGAACAAGAAAGGACTTTCAAGAAAAGTTTATCAGCATAAGGACAGGTTTTCAGCAAAACTTGGATCATCAGGCAACTACATTTGTCAAAAGAGTCATAGGGATCCTACAAAATTAGAGGATTCACGCCATACGCCAGACATCCAGGACTTAAGACACTTCAAGACATAGGGGCAAAACAAGGAAATGACGCAGCAGGAAAAATTCTCTGATTCTATTTCAAGGATTTATGCCAAGAAATGATTTCAAGATATTGTACTTAGGCTAGCTTCATAGGAGTCAAGAGGCTATGGGATGGACGAGACTGGTCTTGTTTCATTGGACCGAATCAATATATCCTTGCCTAACTGGTAATATCCTTTATTCATTACAGGGATAGATCGTCATTTTGGAAGAAGCTATGTACCAATATTCCCCAAAAAGGGTATTGATAAGTTGATAGTCATGATATCCAGGATTGATGAAG
>JAOWBN010214280.1:0-25590 GCA_028565015.1 Pinguicula moranensis
GTCCAGATACTCATTGAACCTGCATTAGACAAGTTAGGGTTAAACAAATTATCATTTGAATTGACAGCCTTACCCGATTGACAATGTACATCAGGAGTCTCTATTGTCTTGTGTTCAGACTCCGGAATGAGTCTGAATCAGACTCTTACGTCAATAAAGTTGCCTCTGAGATAGAAGAAGACAGTTCAAACCATAGCAGAGTGGATTTCTCCCGTCTACTTCCTTGATAAAAAGAGAATATATCCTAGAGTTTAGCTCCACGGTTAAGGTGGATGGGGCCTACTGTGAAATACCCAATTCCAGGAGCATAGTAACTATTTCCATCTGATTTCCACTTGTACCCTCATTGTCCATACAAATTAAGCTGCCTAGTTTGTGACCAAGTTGGTTCAGATGCATTTCTGACCATGCAAGAATAGGAATACCCCATATCTTAACCCATGCAAGTCTGGTATTGCTGGTATTATCTGTTAATTCATTATAATAAGCTAATGGAGCAAGCAGCCAGTTTGATAACCAGACCTTATCCTTATTGAGGTTACTCCGCTCTGATCCTAGACCCCCCTCCCAGAGTAGCACCTTACTTGGTCCAATAGGGCAAGCCATGATATTGCAGTATCCAGCTCTCTTGAGTTCCATTTGAAATTCTCTTAGGCCATTCTTACACTTCAAGGGTCCCACCTTGCCCTTAATAAATAGAGGGGGGTTGGTTCCTATCAACTTCATATTAGGAGGAGTGGCCAGTCTAGGCTGCACCACCTTGGCCCTTCATACTTTCCTTACATTCTTCTGAGGGATCTTCACCTGCTGTTGTGCTGGACCCACTGTAGTTTTTGAGGATTGTCCTTGTACAAGGTTACCAAATGATACAACAATATTTCCAGTTTGGTCCTAGATTTGGTAACCATGTGGGCAGCTTCATTACCCCTCCTTATTTCCCTCTTACGAGTATGAGTGGGCAGTCTCCTGGCAAGAGGATACTTGCATATATTTGCATGAAGTTTATAAGTGCCTATCTAGCTATTATTCAGTAAATACAACAGATAGCGTGGATCCTCGATCTGTCTAAATTGAGCAAAAGCAAAGGTGCGACCATCTTGCCCTTCTTATTGCCCAATCTTAATGCATGCATATTTCCACTTTTTTTCAGAATTTTTTTCTAACTGCTCCAGAGGACATGTGGGTGGAAAATTCGTAATAAAGAATGTCTCCTGCCTTACATAGTTATCCCTCATAAATGATACAGGCCGTTGGGAACCATGTAGCCTATTAGGTTGGTTAAGGACACTGGCATAGGAGATGCCTTCAGTAACAAATCTAGGCACGGGGTGAGGACCTTGTCTGTGTCTATAGTCCACCCACTTAGAGAGAGGATCTAAGCCTTTTATACCTTGCTGCACAGTGTACCTCAGATCTGGAGTATTATACCTTGGTCCATTCGACCAATTATAAAGAGGATATAGTCCCTGGTGCCTCTTGTTATAGCTTCTCCTCATACTTCTCAGTTGATGTGAGGGAATGATCCAGTTATAAACTATGATTCATTCGACTTACTGGGAACATATAGATCTTGATATAGAGTTCACAAACGTCGTAGAATAGCTAAGGAGGGATGAAGAAGATGTAGAGAGCAGATGACAGGTAAAGCAGGGATCTAGACTCACGATGTAGAAGTAAGTGATGGACGATATGGGAAAATATGGGAAGATATAGGAAGAAACAACTCCCCCGGCACCGAGCGGTGTCTCCGGGGAGTGAGGTATGCAGCCTGGAGGGGGAGGTTATAGGTTCAGATTCACTTAGATCTGCAGAAGATACGGATGAGAAGAAAGACACTGTTCATCAACCCTGAACGTAGAGGAAGGAGTTCGAGAGAATTCTTCGACCAACATCATTGTTTCTACCAAATTTGTACTATCTCTCAGGCATACTTTTCAAATGCCCAGTTATTAGGGCTGAGCAAATATCTTAACGGTTTTCGGTATTACTGAAAATCGTCGGTTATCATTATAAAAAAATCAAAATAGTATGATTTTTCGGTATTATGATACGATAACAGTAATGAATGTTAACATTAATTTATGGTACGGTAATGGTAATGCCAATTACCCTACGATAATACCGTTTGCTCTACCCTATTAATTGTTTGCCCTTAATAAACTCTGCATTTGTATTATGCAGAGATGAAAAAAAAAAGGCAGAACAAACTTGAAGAGGTCGAAGAACGATACACTGATTTGAATTTATTTTTGGTGTTCATTGATATTTGATGTTGACTGTTGTGCATTAAACATAACTTATTATAAAAGTTTTAATCATGTTTCACCATATTTGTATAGGATTACAGATATTTTTGATTAATTATAACTAAAATATTAACGTTATATTGCCATTTTTTAAATTAAATAATAAAATTTGTAACGATATATAATGATCCTTGAGCTAATAAGAAAAATTGTAAATAGTTGTTTATTGTACCAAAAATCAAAAAACACTAAAAAAAAATACAAAAGATGTATTAAATGGTAAAATACCATTATCGTATTGATTACCAAAAAACTAAAATAGTACAATTTTTTGGTATTAGGTACGATAACGGTAACGATTTTATGTTATCGCTAATTTATGATACGATAACAGTAATGCCAATTACCAATTATAGTGACTCAGTAGCCAAAACTTTATCCAAAAACTTCGCGGATACTTTTGGTAGGACATTCAGAAATATCTTGAAAAAATCTTCCAAGATTCTATGACTTGTTCTACGGCATAAATCCACAGAATCACCGCAAGGCCATTTTGATATAAATTCCTTCTTATATTCTATATCGCCAATTTGTGGGCCTGGACGAGTCCAGACAGTTTTGCCTGTAGTAGCAACTATTATCATGAATCGCATAGCACTAACAAGTTGTCCACATATTTGCCAATCCTAAATTTTTGGACGTAAACTCTAACAATCCCTTGTCATTGGCACGATTGATAACTAGGACGAATGCAGAGCATGTCACCATGACATGTAGACCAAAAGCACAATGTCCTCCTTTCCAATTTGTCCCACTTTGAGATACACGGCGTAAAGGTTGTCAAACATCACGCATCCTCCTTAATCAGGCATGCCTTCTCAATAATGTGTCAAAAATAGTTAGGACTGGGAATAAGAGACACCGTAGATAAGGTGAAGAGCAATTTAGACTTGTTCCATCGCTTAAGGAATGGTGGCTCGCTTCCCCTTTCTTGAATTTCCAACTCAATAGATATTTAATCTCGGAGAGTACCTTCTTTGATTGTCCCACATACTGGATATGTCCTTCAGGGACTAGTAGATGGGTCAGATTCCTTCACAGAATGGAGTGAACGACTGAGGTACCTTCAAGTATACATTCTGACTACCCAAGATCTCACCCACTTTGAAACCAAAGTGATCCACATTACCTTCATTCTAATACAAACTGAAGAGTCAGTAACTGTCATTACATTGTTATTGTCAGAGTGATCCTATATATAATAACATACTTTGTGCAGAAAGAATAAAAAGATATGGAGAATGATTACGCAGTTTGATATTAATCACCTACTCTATGGGGCCTCGCCCAGTATAAGAGATTTTACTTTTTTTAATTGCAGATCATACAACATCCTAACGTTCACTAACCTCCAAAGATACACAAGTGTGATCATATGCAAAGCAAGATCTCCCGGCAAAGATTGATGCCAACCATCCTTAGCTCGCCAATCACCTCCTCCATAGGATTTTAGGAACGTTCTCTTCTAACTCTCAAACTCAAACCACCTGGTACAAAGACTATGAAAAGAAAATCCCCAAGCAACTCCTTTTATATCCTACGACTTCCACATGGATAAGTCTTCCAGTTTCCTATGCCTCATGGAAACTTTCCTTCTCAATGTAACTCTCATTTGGTAAGGTCTCTTGTTTGATTTGATTTGTAGACAAACTAGGACACCTTCCATATTAGGTACACCTAGAATCCTAACTCCATTGGAATTCTTTCTTTATGTACTCCCCTTTATTTAAATACACGAGATTCCTCAAAAGAACAAGATTTGTAGTTTCCTCATACTTCTCGTACATTTCATTCCTTCACGTGATACTCGCCTTTGGGAAAAAAATTGGGAAACTAGAACCCTAGACTAACTTCTTTCTTGTTTCCACTAGATCGGATCTTTTCTCGATCCTTTTTAGGAATTAGTGTTACCACAAAACACTTTTTAAATGGATTATTGAAGCCATGTGTTGGACACTAGTGCATAATTTTTGGAAAATGCGTCTAACATTTCCAGTCCATTCTCGCCCAAACTCTTGCTCCTACGTGTTTTCATTCTATCTAGATCTTCATTCTATACACTTGAAAAGTTTTTAAGATCTTCAATTTCAAAAATAAGAATGCTAAGTTCTCCTTGAATATTCTTCTCTTCTTGTGTGTAAGAACACCCTTGAATAAACACTATTACTCTATAAACTCTTGGATTGTTCAAGCTTGATTATGAGCTTTATTGTAATTGATTCTCTAGCACATATAAGCTAGTAGTTGTAATGGTTCACTAGTACCCATAAGCTAGTGGTGGTAATGGTAGGCTAGCACCCCTAAGCTAGTGACCAAGCTTGGGTAGAAGCTTGAGGAACGATTGATCTAGCGCTCATAAGCTAAAGGTTGGCTCGGGAAGGAGTTTGTTATAACGGTTTGACTAGCACCCACAAGCTAGCGACATTTCTCAAGGAGTGAAGAAAGAATCTCAAGGGAGAGTCCTTAGGGTTGAAGTAGGCACGATATGCCGAATTACCTACAAATCTTTGAGGCCACAATCCACAACGTACCCAATATATTCGCAACTAAGTTGGGGTCTGAGGGGTCAGATGTGCGCAGCATTATCCTTGTAATTATACAAAGAGGCCATTTCCGTTGCGACCCAGTATGCATTGTGTCATTTGATGTATTGAGTTACAGCAACTTCACTAAATAGAAGCACTGGAATTTAATAGAGTTATTTTGCTCTAGTCCACTATTAGCACAAAGCTAAAATAATTGTCAATAATGACTCTTTCAGCTCTATTTACAATGGACAAACCTACAAATCTTTGAGTAGTATCTTTAATTTCCACATTTACTTTCACTGCATTGAGATTTAATTATTATCTTGTTTGCTAAAATAATTAGGAAATAAATTAACAAGATAATTAAGAAAGAAAATTAGAAAACTCCAATTCACCCTCCCTCTTAGAAATACATTAGTGGTGTTTCACATTATATATGTTTAAATGGCATGAATTAGCTATTGCTTATACAATTTATAGGCTCGAAGTTAGAATTTTCTTATGGAATTCTGACCTTATTGCGCTTACCTAGGACCTAATGCTCGTATTTAGTTGACCTTAGCCAAACATGTTTGCATATCCATCTACGTGCCTAGCTCTTACATGTGTTATGGAAGTGTTGAGAGTTTCATATACACCCCATCCTAAATTTCAAAACTCTTATTTTCATATATGCTGGAATTTAGGTTGGGAGAGGGGAAGGGGATTTCTTGTCTTACATTGGAGTATCAAAACTTTGGTTAATGTTTTTCTTGCACACCTTATGGTTTGTTTCACATGATCTAGGTGAAGTTTCTTCTTTACATCTATGCACAATTCCAGCACCTATGCAACGTACTCCATATTCCCCTACATTACAATTTATCTTTGGAATGTATGTTGCATAGGTTTGGGGGAGGTCACTAAGGAGATGTGCATGATTACAGACCTATTACCTTGATTGGGGTTGTGCCAAAAATCATTGCTAAGGTACTAGCAAACAGACTAGCTCCCGTGAAGACAGAAATCATATCCCCAACAAAGATGGCTTTCATAAAACGTAGGAAATTGCTTGATGGTGTGCTGATTGCTTCAGAAGCCATTGATGAGATTAAAAAACAGAACTAACAAGCCCTCTTATTTAAAGTGGACTTTGAGAAGGCATTCGACTTAGTCAATTGGGACTACCTACAAGATATCATGTGCCACATGGGCTTTCCACAAATATGGCTAAGTTGGATAAGAGAGTTACTAGAATCTGCCTCCACATCAGTGTTACTGAATGGTAGTCCTACTAAGGAGTTCTATCCGAAAAAGGGGCTAAGACAAGGGGATCCCCTATCCCTATTCCTATATCTCATTGCAGCTGAAGGCCTTGCAAACATGGTTAAGAAAGCTGCCTCATTGCATCTTCTCAAAGGACTGGAAATTGGTAGGAATAAAGTACCCTTGGCACATTTGCAGTTTGCAAATGACACTCTAATTTTTGGACAGCCTGAATGGAGCACAATTAGAACACTTAAAGCCATTCTACAAAACTTTGAACTCGCATCTAGTCTGTGGATAAATCTAGCCAAAAGCAGTCTAATCGGACTCAACATTCAGCAGGAGGCCCTGGTGGACATGGCAGATTATTTGGGCTGTCAGATAAGTACCCTTCCCATCACCTATCTTGGTTTACCCCTTGGAGCTAGCCACATGAAAAAGGACTTCTGGAAACCGGTGATTGATAAGTTCAACATAACACTCAATACATGGGATCTGAAGCATATATCTAAGGGAGGAAAACACGTTCTGCTTAATTCAGTTGTAGCAACTCTTCCATCAGATTACTTTGATTTCTATAAGTCTCATCCACCATTAAGAAGCTAACATCAATATAGAGAAGATTTCTATGGGGTGAAACAGAAGACAAGAAAAAGTCATATTGGGTATCTTGGGACAAGGTAGCTGCCCCTAAGGAAATGGGTGGCATGGGAGTAAGAAATCTGCAAGCTTTCAATGATGCAATTCTAGAAAAATGGATAACCAGATTATTAAACAACGAAGAAAGCCTAGCAATGGACATCATTGATTCTAAGTACACTCAGAATGAGATGTTTCAAATAGGAGGCTATAAAGCACTAGACAACTAGCATCTACTAGTGAATATGCCAGAGCCACAAGTCAGAGATACGCTTCAGAATGGTGGAAATCTATGCATGAAGTAGCAAATACTTCCTGGTTTGATCAGATCACAAAGATAAGTGTAGGAGATGGAACTAGTGTCAGATTTTGGCAGGACAAATGGTGTCAAAGCAGAACACTAGCAGATTTGTTCCCATGTCTATACAAGATGACATTATCAAAACAGGCTCGTATATCCGAGATGGGGTATTGGCTAAATAATATATGGCACTGGAATTGGACATGGAGAAGATTACCAAGAGATCATGAAATACAATACTTAAATGAATTAACATTTCTCCTGCAGGTAAACATCCCCCATGCTTTCACTAGGGACAGATACATCTTTGAAGGGGCGATGGATGGAAGCTACATGGTCAAGAATGCATACTCAAAGATAATGGAAAACATCCCTTGCCCATACTCACAAGCTGATGCCTCCAAGCTAAAAATTGTGTGGAATGACATCACACCAAGGAAGATCTTAATATTCTGCTGGCAAATGTTGCAGAACTCAATACCTGTCAAAAAGGTGTTACAAGATAGACATATTGTCCATAAAACTAATGAAATATCATGCCCCCTATGCAGACTTGAAGTAGAAGATGTCACACATCTATTCACTAATTGCATTATTTCTCTGTAGGTATGGAGGAAATTGAAAAGTTGGATTGAATGTACAGGACAAACTCCATCAGGTTTCATGGATACACAGATTCCCACATTAGAGACCTTCATTAATGGTAAACCAAATCAAGTTAATTTAGCAGCTTGGAAATCAATTTGGTTTGCTCAAATCTGGTAGATCAAGCTCTGTAGGAATGAGGTACATTTTTCTTCAAAGAACGTAGAGCTATCCCATATGATTTATACCATCCATAAACAAACATGGTTGTGGATAATAAAAAATAGTAGAATGCAAAGATTCACCTATTAACTAACTGATTGGATGCTTAATCCTATCTGCTGTTTGCATTTTGTATAAAAAGCACATCTAAGACATGGAGCCATAAGCTGATATGCCAACAACAGAATGAGTTGAATGCGCAAAACTAACATCAGAATGAGCTTGATTATAGAGTAAGTATCCACCCAGCTATAACAGACTGTGAGACAGCTACACTTTGTTGAATATCAAGTAAAATCTACTACATTCTACTATACACAGTGAAATCTGGAAGCTTCTTTAGCTACTGACTGGCTGTTGTAGGCCTTTATTATTGAACTCTTAAATACACAGCCTGAAGTGAAATCATCCGAGTAGACAGCATGTAAAGAACTCTCAAAGAGCCTTTTCCTAGAGCAAAGGTATGAAAACAAATCTTGATAAATTGTTAATAGTTTAACTCTTTTCCTATGTTTCCTCGGTACATGGTAGGTTAAAGACATGATGAGGCAACAATGGATGCTTTCATTTACTTCCCCCCTTCACATGAATACCCTATGAGATGAGCATGAAAGTAAAGAATATATTGAGGCCAAACCAGACATTTGATGGAGCAAAAGTAATTTGTAAAAAAATGGGTTGTGATGGGGTTGCAACAATCAAACGACTATGATGCTATAAGGAAAATAGGCTGAGCAGTGTCAACTACTACAGTAAAGACTCCTGCTGACATACCTCATATGGCAGCCTGCATAATCGAATGTTAGCAGATCAATGTTGCTGTAGCCATTAAGTCTTTGCTTATTGTCTACAACAACAATCTCATAACTTTGATACTATAAGGTGTGCAGGCAGAGCTGGCTTTTTTGGTACTGTAAAGACTCCGGTAGCCATTACACTGTCACTTGATCAATGCTGTGCAACACCCCCAACTCATCTCATCCTATGTGAGAAGATCTATGATCCGTGTATTTTTGTTTCCGCTCTTTTATACTTTTCTTATCTCTTGTAAGAAAGTTGTACATATTCTTTTATTAATGAAATTTTGGCTTAACAAAAAAAAAGTGTTGCTTTTTTTTTTTTTCTTTCAGATCACCCAGTGCCTCATCTTCTATAAGGACCCCATCTAAAACTTTCTTGCCCTTATGGAACGCCATCTGATATTGAGCAATGATATCACTTATGATGGGGCTAATTCTATTAGCCAAGACTTTAGAGATAATCGTAGGAATGACCCCTACCAGTGTAATAGTCCCGAAGTCACTGAAACAGAGTGGTGAATCTATTTTTGCCAGCAATGTGATGTGGGCTGCATTGCTGCCGCTGACTAGCTTACAATTTTTGTATAACTCTTTGAATAGTTGACATAAGTCATCCTTCATCAGGTATAAGAAATGTTTTATGAACTTGAAATGTAATCCATCAGGACCCGGACTTTTGTTTTGACCACACTCAGCTATGTCGCGCAAGATTTTTGCTTTTGTGAAAGGGGTGATCAAAGATCTTTAAGCTGCTGGACAGATGCTTCTGATGTTCATGTTACTGATATTGGGCCTGGACCAATTAGCTTCGGAGAATCTCTCTTCACAGTATTTTTTTAAACTATTTTGATCAAGACATGATCTTCCAACCAATTATTTTCCTCCTAGATTATATTGATGGCATTCTTTCTTCTATTTCTCTATAAGCATTGATGAAAGTAAGAGTTGTTGGCATCACCCTGCCTTAACCGGTTAACTCTCGATTTTTGAATTGCTATACTATCCAACTACTTGGTAATCTTATCAAGTTCATCTTGGAGTTGGAGGTTAGCTATAGAGGATGTTGCACTGATCTGCTGAGAGCTTGCACTCTCTGCTACCAGCTCCATGTCATAGCACTTATTGAGGATTTATTGTCGTTTTGAATCCGGATTTTGGGGGACAGGTTGATACCATTTTTTAATGCCTACTTTGAGAGCCTGCAACTTGGATTTAATTTTGTAACTGGCATAACCTTTTGTGTGTGTAGTATTCCACTTGTTCTCCACCATTTCCACATAGCTCCTGTCCTCAATCCAGCAGTCCAAAACTTTAAGAGGTTTAGGCCCCCAGTTTAGAGTGTTAGAGGATAGTCTCACGGGACAATGGTCAGAGTCAACCAAGGACAAGGTGTTGCAGCTTTCTGGGATTTTCTATTTATGCAATTCATATGTATCAAGCTTTGAAGTTTTTCTCCTAGATGTGGGCCCTAAGATATGTCTAATCCACAACCTATCTCCATAATGGATTTAGCTTCAGCCCTTAGTTCATTATCCGAGACTGCACACCCTGAAGTGAGCTCAGTTGGAGTAGGCGAGTATTGTTGCATAGTCCTAATCCAATCATTCAATATTGCCTGATCTTTAGTTCTATCCAGTGCCACTTCTTTTCTACTTTGGCTCCTTGTTTTAGGCCTCCCCACCTTGACATTTTTTGTTGCCTTCTTTCTTAGGAATGGAAGTGTGCGGGCCTTCTTTTTCCATAGGATTTACCATTAGAGGTGAGAAGTCCGCAACTAGGTTGAGTTTTGAAGGTACTTCTGGAACTGCAACTTCAATATGGGACATTTCTGATTTCAATACCATTATATTAGGCATTGATGCATTCAGAACTCCCTCCTCTAAGTTGATTGTTTTGTCTTTATCTACATCAGTATGCTCCTTGAATAAACATACATTCTGGCTTTGGACTTGGGGAACGTTTTGCTCCACTGGCTGGTATGGTGAAAACTGTTCACTTATTAAAACAGGAGTCTCCTGAATGATTTCCTCAGAAGTGACACCATGTAGGGGTCTAAGTCACCATGATATCCAACAACATTAGGCCACCAGTTCAGTCTAACAGGAGACCATTGTCCACTTTCCTTCATACAGTTAGATGGGACACTTAATGTCTGTTGTGTGTCTTTAACTTGTGTATCAGATTCATCGATATTTGGCACCAAAACAGAGGTACTTTCAACTGCAGGCTGGGAGACAGAGAGATCAGACGAATAAACATTAGAGTTAAGACTACTACCTAGGCTAAAACTATCCTCAGAGTTATGTGAGGTCGTATTATAGAGCCATCAGTTCATCTCAAATTTCCAGTGACTATTTCTCTCACTGAAAGAGTTAGTGGTTAGCCTTGTATGACAATGTTTATTAGAGGCTTTATAACATGATTTAGTGACGAGGATTTAGATTTAGATATAAAAGGATATACGGATGCTAGTTTCCAGAGTGATGTAGATGATTTCAAGTCACAGTCATGACACATATTTATCCTAAACGGAGGTGCGGTAGTTTGGAAAAGTTCCAAACAAGATACATTTGCAGACTCTACAACAAAGTTTGGATACATTGCTCCTTCAGAAAATCATCGAAGAACATGGAGTGGTTCCTTCCGCTACAACATCGATCACTATCCTATGTGATAGCAGTGGAGCAGTAGCTCAAACTAAAGAACTGATATCTCATTAGAGGTCCAAACATGTAAAGAGAAAGTTCCACTAGATTAGAGAAATCACAGAGAGGAATGATGTGAAGGAAGATAAGATCCTTTCGGAGGCTAATGTAGCTGATCCTTTGACTAAGGCCTTAACCCATACTAGACATGAACAACATGTGCAAGTGGGAGTTTGTTAGTGTTATGTCCAAAGGCCAATAACCTTAGGCCTATGTATTAACACTTTAATGTTGTAAATATGATTGTAGCAACGTTTACTAATTGTTTATTTATAACATTTAAAATAGTGAAGCCTAATGTTGATAACTTAGAGTGTATCACAAAGAGTTGTGAAGATGGGACCACTCTCAGCCAATTCCTTTTGAATGAAATAGTTGATCTCGTCAACTATACTGTATTGACACTTAAGTTAGAAACGTGGATGCTTGTAGTTGACAAGTACATCGGATTGACCCTCATAGTGATCACCATATTGTCGATAAATGATACTCTAAAGAATACTGGGTGTAACTGATCCTTAAACTTAAGATCACCATATAGAGATCTTGAGTATGAATGCTACTCTTTGACTATTCAGAGTTACATTGTAAATGAGTAACAATGGGTAGTCCTGGGAATTGTTTGAAGTACGGAAAGATTATGAGTGATCAATAAAGGATTTACCAGTCCTAAAATGTTAGGAGAAGATATTACTAAGGCCACTTGTAAGAAGTCGTATTAGCTTTTGCAAAGCACAAGTTTAATTAGAAATAATTTCTAATAAGAACTTAATGATCATGATTTCTGGTACAATAAATCTTATGTATATAAATGAGGATAATCAATAACCTCAATGTACAAAATTAGGAATATTTTCTTGGTGAAAGGATATCAATTACACAAAAACTAATTCTTGAAAGGATAGTCTCCTTCTATGACTATTCTCAATACTTTGGGGCCATGATATCTTGCTAGAGGTCATTCATGGTCTGTGGACTAGAATTAAAAGTGTTTAATTCAGTAATAATAATTTGATTAGGTTAATTATAGGTTTATTGTCAAGTTATTGAGAACCTATAGGGTCACACATGATAAAATCATTCTCCGGAGAAGGACTTGTATGAAATTATGGGCCAATGGATATAGGGGCCAATTTGAAATTATTGAAACTTCAAGGACTTGTATGAAATTATAAGGTTATGGATGTACATGCTATGCACGACCTCACATGTATAAAGGTGTATAGAAACCTCATGGAGAAGGATTTTACAACAACATGACACGTAAGCATGAAGTCTCAATTGTTGAAACACATGTAAAGCTATGGATAAATGTTATCTATTAGCTACAACATATGTTTACATCTTAGACTCATGACCACCTATATAAATACCTTAATCTTATCACAAATATTATAGGGTGGTCGAACTTTAAAGCCTTGTTAGAATTGTTGAGAAGTTCCACGTCCCTGTTACATTCTCTACATGAGAAGGACTTGGAATTTTGGGGCAAAAACATGAACGAGTTTTCTTCTATTTTTTAAGGCTTCAAGATTGGAGCTAGCACTCATTTATCCATATATAAGTTATACACTTAGAGTGTATAACCTCAAGGGAAGTGGTGATGTGGACTACTCTAGAGGGTGGACAGTTGGACACCTCAATAGAAGGAATATTCTTGCATGGATTATTGATTCTTCAAGAGATATAAAAGTTCATCTTCCATTGTAACATCAAGTTATGTAAATTAGCAAAGATCCATGGTCAAATGATCTCTGAAATTTTTGCATGCTTCACATACACCTATGTTTATGCTTCCGCACAAATTTTGTAATGAGTGAGGGGTGATATTCCAGCGTACCTGCAAATAGCTCAAGAGCAAGATATAAGTAGAGGACCTATCTAACAGTACAAGATTTTTCTAGCATCAACTTCGCATATGTTTCCGTCTTTCTTTTCCATTCGGCTTTGTAGCTCTATTGTTCCTGCAGTATTACTTAGCTGCAGAATCCTTGCTTCTATTGATCATCTTTTCTTCTTGTGGTACAAATCCTTGCGGTATACCTTAGAGAGTATGATTTTGTTTTATCCTCAGCCAAGGCCAATCTGCGTTGTGATCAAGTTTGCTATAAATATTTAGCCTCTTCAACTGTGTAGCTTCTAGAATCTTGATCTTATGATTGTTGCAGGTACCATCATCCTAGTGGTAAAGTAGAAAGTTGTAACAATCTGCGAAGATAGCTCTCCTTTCTATCCCAAGAGATGTTCTATTGTCCTGTGCAAATTAAGTCATCTCGGATCATGTATTAAATGTTATATAGTTTAGTGAATTCAACAGCCAGTCAGTCATGCTGTATGAGAATAGCTTCTGAGTTCTTTTGGCTGTCATCAAGAGCCAAGATGATTTTTGGATGACAAACAGCATTTGCATTGTGGTCATATCTAATCCTTGTAAGAAATGCAGATTTCTGTACTTCCATATGCACAATATCAGTACCAACCATAGTGTTTTCCATGCCTCTTTATTTACAAACATGTGCAAGGAGGGGCCTCATTGTTGTTTAGTAGCTCTAGGTTGTCCAAGGACAACCAGGCATTCATTAGCTGCCAAACCTACACAACAGTTACACAGTTAGAGAATAAGTGCTGTGTAGTTTCACTTTCTGATCTACAAAGAGAGCAACTTGTATCCTGCCCCTGTGGTATGATGTGCATTCGTTGAAGGTTGTCTTTGGTTGGGATTGCATTCTGCATAAGCTTCCAAGCAAAGATCAAATTTTTCAATGAGGTAAAATAGTTTCAGATATTTAGTAATTGTTCTTGCAATGAGTAGGGCTGTGGGAGATCATTTGTAATTAGTTTGTAGGCACTGCTAACTGTGTAACTGCCATCAGTGGTGCTATCAAAAGAGTACCTATCCTTGTTCTGATTGGTTGGTTTGATGTTATGCAGAGAAGATAGCAGTACATTCAGATCCTCCAAGTCTGATTCCCTTAGTTGCCTTCTCCAGGACGACATCCAGTTCGAATCCTCCTCATTCCAGTGTCCTGCATCACAAACATATATGTGTTTGTTAGTGGAGATCTTGTATAGTCTAGGAAAGGTATCAACAAGCGCAAAGTTGTTGAGCAATTTATGAGTCCAAAATTTTACCCCTTCACCAGAGCCTAGTCAAATCTTGTTATTCTGCATGAACCAGTTTGATGCTAGTGTCTCTTGTAATTCTTTCCACCACTTCGATGCATATCTAGCTCCTCTGGTCCTAGAAGTTGTGGTTGATTGTTTTCTTAGTTCAGCTTGTGCCCCAGCAGATAGGATACCACCTCTTCCATATTTTGATCTCAATATGTCCATAGCTAGGCTTTTCTCATTTGTCAAGATTCTGTAGCCCCATTTCCCTAGCATTGCTTCATTGAATGCACTAAAATTTCGAACCCCTAAGCCTCCTTCTGAACTAGGAGTTGTTGCTTTGGTCCAAGATATCCAGTTCACCCTCTTATGATCCTTAGTGCTGCTCCATAGAAAGTCTCTCTCGCATTGTGAGATTTTTTCAGAACTGAGGATGGTGCTTTGAAGAAACCAAAGTATTGAGCTGGTACCACTCTTGTAACTTAGCCCACACCTCGGTTGTGAGTACACAAAAATTGAAGAGATGTTCAGTGGTTTCCTCTGCATTGTGACAGAAAGTGCAGCTTAAATTCTAATAAGCTAGAATGATTCTCTTTAACTGTAAAACCGCTTTAGTTAGGATGGAATTATGTAATAACTTCCACATAAAGACACTGATTTTTTTGAGGGCAAACTTACCATACCTGTTGCAAGAGATGCCTTTCCAACTCAGTGAAAGCAGGTTGAGTGTAGAGCAAATTTTCTTATATGCTGCTTTAATAGTGTATAACCCATCTGAATTTCCTATAAAATGGTATCTGTCTAATCTTAGAGTTGTAGGAGACCAGTCCTAAAGGTATGTTAGCATATCATGGAAGTTAGTAGGTTCATTTCCCCTCAGATTTCTTCTCCATGTGCATTCCCAGATCCACCTGTCTCCCTCCCATCTGCCTGATTTAGCAATTGTGGCTTCTTTATCTCTTGCAGCAATAAACAGTCGACGATACCTGTCTGCCAAAGTCACTGTACTACACCATTTATCAGCCCAAAACATAGTTCCTTCTCCATTACCAACTTGGATGCTGCACATCTCAGTGAACCAAGGGGCAGACAATACATTCTGCAGTCATGTCCACCAGTTAGAGGCATATCTTCTTGCTCTTCTCCGAAGCCTAAGACAGAACTTGGTTGTTTGAGTTCATGTTGAGCACCTATTGCTATTCTGCCCCTCTATGAATATTTAGAGCTGATAATAGTATGTGCAAGATTAGGTCCTCCTTGCAGTAGACGTTCACCCCACTTCCCTAGCAGTGACAAGTTGATAGCGTGAGGGTCTTTAACTCCCAGTCCTCCTTGGCAAGTAGATGTGAGGACTTTATTACAGGAAACCCAATGAACTTTCCTTCTCTCCCGGGTCTGTCCCCACAAGAATCTCCTCATTAGCTTGTGAATTTGTTTGATCACTAACTGTGGTCCTTTGTAGAAGCTGAAATAATGTACAGGTATGCTGTTCAGCACAGAATTTAGGAGAATCAATTTGCTTCCCTCTGATATATATTTGTGCTCCCAACTGTCAAGTCTTTTTGAGATCCTATCTAGGATAGTTTCCATGTCCGGGACTACTGTGGGTTAGCTCCTATGGGTATTCCTATGGAAAGGTATAGAGCAAGGGGGTCAGCCTATATAATCAGCTATTGCATTTAGAGTCTGCTCCGGAACATTTATCCTTACCAAGTAAGTCTTTTTGTAGTTGATCTTCATACCAGATAGCACTTCAAAGTTGAGGAAAATGGCTCTAAACATCCTAATTGTATTCCATGACGCTTGCCCAAAGACTATGGTGTCGTCTGCAAATTGCAAGTGGGAAATAGGCACATTTTCTCTGCCAATATACAGAGGTTTCAACAACTCCATAGCCACAACTTTAGTGATCAATCTGGACAACCCCTCAGCAGCTATGAGAAATAGTAGAGGGGAGAGTGGGTCGCCTTGCCTTAGTCCTCTTGTAGGTTATAATTCAGATATGGGGCTGCCATTAATCAAGACTGAAGCTGAAGAGGATTCTAATAAGGCTCGGATCCGCCATATCCAGCAAGATGGCAACCACATGTTGGAAATTACTCCGAACAAATAGCTCGAGTTTAGGGTGTCAAAAGCCTTTTCAAAATCGATTTTGAGTATTAGGGCCTGACCATGTAGCTTCTTAGTCTCATGAACTTCATTTGCCACCATAACCCCATCTACTAGTCTCCTCCCCTTCATGAAGCCCATCTGTTGAGCATAGATCAAGTCTGGCAGCACCGCACTTAGTCTGATGGATAGAACTTTGGCCATAATTTTGTCATGGCACCTATAAGAGTTATGTGCCTATAGTCTTGCAACTCAATTGGTTCTTCCCCTTAGCAATCAGTGTGATGTGGAAAGAGTTGGTACCTTTTCCCAGGGAGCAGTTCCTGTAGAATTCAGAGAACAACAAGCAAATGTCAAATTTCATTAAGTGAAGAAAGTTCTTAATAAAGTGGAAGTTAAAACCATCCAGTCCGGGACTTTTGCTGCTGCCACATTTAGAGATGGCATCCAGTATTTATGACTCCTAAAATGGAGCTGACAGGAATCTATGTTGTTCAGCAGAGATAGTTACAAAAGTAATGTTGATCAGTTTTGGTCTAATGTGGACAGTTTCCGTATATCATTCTGCAAAATGTTTCCTAAAACATTCCTTCACTTCTTCAGGTTCCTCTATCCACCTGTCTCCTTCCCAGATGTCGTATATTGAAGTTCTTTGCCTGCTGCTATTGATAAATCTATGATAGAAGAATGAGTTGGCATCCCCTTGCTTCAACCATGTAAGTCTGGATTTATGATGTTTGGTGCTAATCAATGCATTGTTGACTTTAAAAAGGCGCTTTGTGAGTGACATAATAAGATAATTGTTTAGAGCATTTTCCTCCTGTCCGGGCACACCTTGCTCAGCTTCAAGAGTCAATTTATCAAGCTTATGCATAATCAAAGTCTGCTCATGACTTAAATCTCTCGGGGCCGACTTATTTCATATTTTAATGCCTGCCTTTATTGCTTTGAACTTTTATTTGATTCTGAAACTAGCATAACCTTGCATGGCCGTAGTGCACCATATATGTGTAACCAGATCATTATATGACTTATCTTGCAACCAAAAGTTCAAAACTTGCATTGGTTTTGGCACCCAATTCTGATTTTTATTTACAAGACAGACTAGGATGTGATCCTCTGCCTGAATTCTCAAGGCTTGTCTAGAGGTCCACGGTTCAAATCTCGCTGGTGAATTTGTGTGTTAGGGCCACAACTGCAGGCTTCGGCCCGAGCCTTAACTGGTCCATGTTGGGGGGTCGCCTGGCAAGGATACTGTGGATTAGTTGGGTTGGAGGAATTCTCCTCCGGATACCAAAGTTATCAATAAAAAATCGACAAACTAAGATGTGGTCGGAGTACTCTTTAGCAAGACCTGACTGTATCCAATGGTTCTAAAGGGATCCAAGCCACTGCTCGTTCACCATAAACCTGTCAAGACGGCTCATAGCTTTTAGGGAGGGTAAATACCAGGTGCACCCATTGTTATTCTGACATTACAAATATCCGTCTTGGAAATAAATTCTCTAAATTGATACATCTCCTGAGTGTTAGAATGAAAAGGAGTGCCTTTTCTTTCCCATGGTTCTAAGATTGCATTGAAGTCCCCCATTATGCACCATTTTCTATATCCTTTCCCAATTTACACTCTAGAAGTTCCTGCCATTGTAGATGCTTGAGTGTCCTATCATTTATTCCGTAAACATTGACCATATTAGAAACCTTCCCTTCATCCTTCAAAAAACCAGGTGCACCCAGGAAACTCTCCCCATCAAAGATACTTTGTTTTTGAAGTTTATTGCAATTCCATATGCAAATCAGGCCTCCTAACTGACCCCTAGCCCCCTTAAATATCCAGTTAAAGTGTTCACATCATACCATATAAATTCATAAAATCTTTTATCTACATGCTCCATTTTTGTTTCTCGGAGGCTCACAAAATAAGGTCTATATTTTAGAATGAGTTGTCGAAGTCCCTCTCTCTTTCCTTGAGTACACAGCCCCCTAACATTCTAAGTTAGTAGTTTCATGAAGAACCGGATGTCCCTTTACTCAGTGGTTTCAATTCCAGCTTCTGAGTGATGCTGTTTGCAGTTTTTTGGCTTCAGTAGGGCATGCATCATAAGAAATACCCAGCTGTTTCTTAATGTCCATGATGAGGTCCACTTCATTGTGTGAAGGATTACAATGAGGCAGTGGAGGGCTCACTGATGCTTGCACCGCTAGTTGGTCCAGCCAATCATCCAAGATAGCCAGGTTGTTGGTTCTCACTGGATCTTGTCTTGCCTTGTTTGGCTTCTTGTTTTAGGCCTTGATCAACATAGTTTTGCACCCCCTTTTGAAGTGGGACTTTTAGCTAGAGGGTTCACCCGAGAGAGAGGGGGAAATCCTCAAGTTGTGGTGCCTAAAATGTTCCCTTCAGGCAACAACAGTCCCTCCTGCTTGAGGGTAACTTCTTGCTATTTCAATGTAAATGTCTCCTTTTTGAGCTAAAATGTTATCTGGTGGGCTGTCATTTTCCTCAACATCTTCCAGTTCCTTCCTGGATTCGCTTGCACCAGGTTCATTCTCTTGGACCACCATGTTCACCACAGAGTCTGTATTCTGTACATTCTCAGTTGCTACAATTGTTCTCTCTTTCTTAGGACTGGCTTTAGCTTGCTTATGAGGGGTAGAGTCCTGTTGAGTGAGAGCTTTAAGTCCCCCACTACTACAGATTTGCTGTAGATCTATAACTGGTAAAGAGTGCAATTTTCCATGCAAAAATAGGCTCACGTGAGCCTAATGGTGTCTCTGGTACTCTATCATCGGTCACCTCATAGGCATCCCTTTTAGAGGTCTCCTTACTGGTCATGTTTAACTCTGAAAGGGACATAGGCCACCTGCTGAGACGCCCTGGTATCCATGTGGGTGATGCTCGTGACTGATCCTTTCTCAGTTGTTCATGAGGTGATGTCAACACAGGGTTAGAGGGTAAATTCCATCTAAGGGATTATCTTTTAGTCCATCTAATGTATCATCGGTCGATCCGAAGGAGGTTACTGAATCATCATCATCAGTTGGAGAGAGGAGTTCATCAGACCATTTTCGAGGTAATGCCAAAGCCTCTTTAATATACAGTTGATGGACCATTCCATCCATCACCAACCCAAGGTCCTATTACAGTCTTGTCCTTAATGGAATTTGAAGCATAAGATATGCTAATTCATGATCTTGTTTGAGCAGCGTAGTGTCTGAGATCCTTATCAGTTTCCCCAACCCGTTGCCAATCGCAGTTAAGTTAGATACAGACCAAGCCATACACTTCAGCCAAACAGCAGCGTTTGTATTTTGGGATATCAGTAGTCCACGATTTCATATCCTGGACCCAATTAGATAGCCACAATTTGTCATTTAACAACAAATTACCAAGATCTAGGGGTTCGCTCTCTAATTCGAGAGTCAATCCATCTCCAAGCGGACTAGCCATCATGTTCATATAACCAGTTTCTTTCAAGGCCATCTTAAACTATCCAAGTGCTAGTGTTATGTCCTAAAGCCAATCATCTTAGACCTATGTATTAACACTTTTTTTTATAAGCCAAAATTTTATAAATAAGATGAAGGTATGTACAAGAAAGAACAAAGCGAGAAACAAATTAAATATTTACATGCCTAAGACAAGGCATAGCATAAATGGGCGACGAGTCTATTTATCCTGTCCTTCCGTTATATCCTCCATTATAGCTAAGGGTGTGAGTTTATGGCTCCCCTAACATCATGAATGCACCAGCATCTCTACATTCAGTTCATCGCCATCACCCATTCTTCACCAAGTCTTGATGTCATGACTATCAACTTATCGATATCCGTTTTTATAGGACTATCGGTACATAGCTCATTCCAGCTTGGTGAGCTATCCCTGTAATGTATAGAAGATATAACTGGTTGGACTAGGAAATGAAAGTTCACTTACAAGACAACCATCCAACTTCTTTCACCTTCTATTCTCATTGTCTTCTTTGTTCCTATTCTGTGCCATATCTTTGGATGTCCCTTCTGTTCACCATGATTTGCACTTAGTCTGAAGGAGTAAGATCTTGTGATGATACCTTCTCGTTGATGATCCTCTATACTTTATGGTTGCTGTCTGGACACAGATTCAGAATTGTGTTGTAAAGGTTCCTTCTGGGTATTCCTGTGCCTTGTTTGTGAATGCACCTTTCGGCTGAGATATAGAACTTCAAAGCGATGGTCAGATAGCATGACTTTATTTTTGCATCTTGATCCTGAAGAGGTAGAATCTCCAGCGCCTAGCCTTTATAGTCTCATTGTATCTATGGTCTGTCCCTTTGAAGATGATACATGTCTGAGCAAATCAGTGCCCCTTCTTAACTACCTCCTTATTTCAGACCTGCGTACAGGTATCTTCATAGTGCAGGGCACTTTAGCTGCTATCATCCTGGACTGATGGTGTAGCCTGTCTGTCCAGGAACTAAAGCTAGAAAATATGGCTGGAGAGGACGTTCCCCGGAAGCGTGTGGCTAACCAGGGAGAAGGGTTGATGATTAGTGAGAGTGGCTATCGTCCTTGAGTCCTCCCATCCCTACCTGTACCGCATTGAGGTAGATAGATAATCAAATAGCACATAAGATATCATCTTTGTCACTTAGTCAGCTATCACCGCTTGTACATGTGGCTGTCAGACTTTATGCAACTAAGGTAAATTGAGTTATCCCAACCTAACTGTACCATGTTGAAAAAATAGGCAATGATATCACAGTGAGAAGATTATTTGATACTTACTTCCGAGGAGACTTTTGCTGATCAAAGCAAGTCATATTGAGTCGGTTGTCTTCCCTGTACCAAAAAGATAGGCGTGTACTATATAATACAGGAGGACAGGGTAGGGGTGGGGAATACCTGTTATCTGCCATGAGAAAAAATTACCAAGATAAGTAGATAAAAAGACAGATACAACAGAGTTTCTTCCATAGAAAGAGACTAAATAGATGTTAGCTGCAATAAGAAGTCTTCATCAACTATTAGGACACAAACTCTGGGAACATCAACAGAGGGAAGTTATCATCAGCGATATAACAGATTCTGCACATTTCAATAATACCAGCAGCAAAATTAAAAGTAAATTTCTGCCTAACAAAATGGTGAGGCTAAAAGGATATACATGCAATAGGATTTAAGATCCAGTATGTGGTGGAATAAGGCAGCTTCTTGGAAGCAGATATCAAGAGCCATGAAGTTCTCTTGATGTTCGATACTATGTTCATATGGTTGGTGTCTTTTGCTTGGAAAATTTTTAGATTCCTAGCTTTCCACACAAGCCAAACCATGGCTGTCCAGATTGCTCTCTAGGCTGCCACGTTGGATCTTTTTGGTTTATTCAAGGAGAAGTCTGATAAGTATGGGACACTTACTGCCGGGAGTTGTAGAATTTCTGGTAATGATATCCAGTCCAGTAATGAAGACTAGACCTGCAAGATCACAGGACAGGTGATCCACTGAGTCTTGACCTGCAGAGCAGAGTGGGCAGGTTGTCACTTGGTCTGGAGGTATGATATGCCGCATCCTCAGTGTCTCATTTGTTGGCAGAGAATTCTGGATTAGCTTCCAACAAAAAATGAGTACTTTTTTTGGTGCCAAGGTCTGCCAGAGTGAATATAAAGTAGCGCTCTCCTGAGCAATAAAAGGTGGCACTGCAAACTCCATAATCTTAGCATAAGCAATCCTAACTGTATATTTTCCATCCGCTTCAGAGTTGAAGACATATTTGTCCATAAAGTTGTTGAGATGAACATCCTGCAGCAGAAGCAAAAGATTGGAGAGGTCGTGTAATTCAGAAATCCTCAGAGGCCTTCTCCAAGTCCAATGCCAAGAGTTTGATTCACTTAATCTACAATTTGATAGTGGAGCATTTTGGTTGGCAGTGGTTCTAAAAACCCTTGGAAAAAGTTGCGCTATAGAATTATTAAGAAGCCATGGGTCCTTCCATAATTTGATGGCAGCTCCTGAACCTACTTGCAAACAGATGGAAGTATGAAACCAATTGGAGCTAAGGATTTGTTGAAGATTTTTCCACCAGGAATAGGCATAGGCTAAACCCCTAATTCTACCAAGCAGATCCGAAGCAAACATAGGGTTAAAAAGTTCTCTCCATTTGCCCACTGAAAGACAACCCTCTGAACCATATTTGGATCTGAAGATGTTGGTTGTTAGGTCTATTCCTCCTGAAAGCAGGCACTCCCCCTACTTGCCTAATAATGCCTCATTGAAGGCTTTCAAATTCCTAACTCCCAAGCCCCCCAAGGATACCGGAGCAGTCATCTTTTTCCAAGAAACCCAGTGTATTTTTTTGAATTCACGGCTCCCATTCCAAAAAAAGGATCTCAAGATTTTGATTAAACTGGGAATGACAGAATCTGGTGCCTTCACGAAGGAGTAGAAGTGCGATGGCAGGGCACTCAGCACAGAGTTCATGAGAACAAGTTTCCTCCTGAAGATATGTATCTGTGATTCCAAGAGTTTAAGGACTTGCTGAATTTATGTGTAACAGGTTTCCAGGTGGAAAGTCTAGCAGGGTTTGCACCTATAGGAAGCCAAAAAAATTTCAATGGAAAAGAGTCTATTTTGCATCCCAGATAAGCTCCCATATCCTCTAGGAGAGGCTGTTGCATATTGGTACAATGAAGGCTACTTTTTGAATAATTAATTCTCAGGTCAGAGGTTATCTCGAAGTTGAGTAGAATAAATTTCAGAGTTTGGATGTTTTTCCAGCTTGCTTCTCCAAAAATTAGTGTGTCATCCGCGAACTGTAAGTGGGAAAGCTTGACTTTATCCTTACCAATCTCAACTCTTGTGAATATATTAAGCTGGATCGCCTTATTGATCATCACTGAAAGACCCTCAGCAGCCACAAGATAGATTAAAAGAGAGATAGGGTCCCCTTGACGAAGCCCTCTTTTTTGGAAAAATTCAGAACTTGGACCACCATTTATGAGGATGGATGAGGATGAAGAATCCAGTAACTCTTTTGTCCACCAAATCCAGCTTTGAGGGAATTTCATTTGGATCATAACATCCTGCAGGTAGAGCCAATTGACAAAGTCAAAAGCCTTTTCAAAATCTACTTTGAAGATCAAGGCCTGCCTTTTATGTTTCCTCAATTCATCCACAGCCTCATTGGCTATAAGAACACCATTCAGAAGCTTCCTGCCTTTGATAAACGCCATCTGATTAGGTGCTAGGTTCTATAATCTCTTCTATCACCGGATATAGCCTCAATTTAAGGAATTTTGAGATGATCTTAGGGATAGCACCAATTAAGGTGATAGGCCGAAAGTCTTGAACATAAAAAGGAGAGTCTGTTTTGGCTAACAAAAATATATGTGCCGCATTACTTCCTTTGGCAAGCATGCAGTTCCTGTAGAATTCAAGAAATAGTTGCAGAATGTCAGTTTTGAATAAGTAAAGGAACTGCTTGAGGAATTTAAAATTCTGACCATCTCGTCCTAGACTTTTTCACTTCAACATTGTTGGATTGCATTCATAATTTCAGCCTCTGAGAAGGGCTTGACCTGCTGCTCTCTGGACAAGTTTGAGATGGTATGGAAAGTAAGATTTTGAATCATAGGCCTGTTCCATTTCTCCTCAGATAATCTTGCTGAAAAGTGTTGTTTGAAACATCTCTTAACCTCTTTAGGATCATCCAACCATGTATCACCCTCCCATATACCTTGGATAGAGTTTCTTCTTCTATGCTTTTGGATCCATCTGTGAAAATCAGCAGAGTTGGCATCTCCTTGTTTGAGCCAATTGATTCTAGGTTTCTGAAAGTGGATGCTGTCTATATTGTGTATCAATGCATGGAGTTTCTGCTTCTTATTCAGAAGGGTCTCTATGTCAGAAGCAGAGAAATGAGAGAGGCTTTCAGCCTTTGTTTCCATATCAGAGAGTTGCTCCAGCAAGAATTTTCGTTGAGCAGAGGGATTCCTAGGTTGTAGCAGATTCCATTCTTTAATACCATTTCTGAGCTCCTTGATTTTGATCTTCAGTCTATAGCTTGCAAAACCTTCTGGATTTACATCTGTGCATAACTTTTCCACCAATGCAGAAAAATCTGTGTTTTCTAGCCAACTATCCAGCATTCTAAATGATTTAGGGCCCCAGATTTTAAGGTTGCAAGAAAGAGAAACAGGACAGTGGTCGAGTCATCCCTGTTAAGGCCAACTTGAATCCAATAAGTGCTAATTCCGAGCCAAGTATCATTAACCAGATACCGGTCAAGTCTACTCATGGCTCTAAGAGACCTCAAATACTAAGTAAATTTTCTTCTAGACATAGGGAGATCCTGGAGGTGCATCCCATTGACAAAGGATCTAAAGGCTCTGATTTCATTTTCTAAGGGTCTGATGGAGCTACCTTTTTTTCTGAAGCATCTAAAACAGCGTTGAAATCACCCATAAGGCACCATTTTTCCATCTCTTTCCCTTGATGTGATTCAGTGATCTGTTTCCATTGTCTTTCTCTGGCAGTTAAGTCACTAGCACCATATATGTTCAGCACATGAGAGGTTATTAAGTCTGCGTTCCAGCTGCCTGATATAGACAAAAATCCATCTCCATAAGTGAAGCTATGTCGGATGAAAACTACAAAGTAGACCACTAGATTGTCCTGCATAACCTTTATATATCCAATCAAAATCATCATCAAACCAAAGAAGTTGTATATACGATTGTAGCAACCTTAACTACTTGTTTATTTATATTCTTTATTTATAACATATACAAGAGTGAAGCCTAGCATTGACAACACTTTAATGTTGTGATTATGGGATCACTCTAATTAAAGTTATCAATACAAAACGTCCTTAACCACAGTATTAGTGAGACAAGGCATCATTAATACTGACATGTTAGCATGTTCTTAGTCAATTCCTTTTGAAGGAAATAGTTGATCTCATCAACTATAGTGTAGTGACACTTAATCTAGTAACATGGATGCTTGTAGTTGACAAGTACATCGGATTGACCCGCATAGAGATCACCATATTATCAATGGATGATACTC